>QFFB01000042.1:0-13043 GCA_003316465.1 Ramaria cf. rubripermanens
ACTAATGGGTGGTACCGAGGTACTTAGCTGAAGGCCAAGGTGGGGTTGGGTCAGAGGGACTTGACTTCAACTTATGATGTTGCACCCATGTGGCTGTCTGTCCCTGTATTTCAGACAGGAGGCCCAAAAGGCCTAGGCTACAATCTATTTGCAGAAGGAGACAGACAACTTAAGGGGGGGATACTTTGTCAATATCAGAACTGAACTAACATACATGTGAGCGACAGGCTTATATGTTAGAGAGTGATATGGGGATTGGGGAGAGGGTGACCAAGAGGTCACATGATACAGGCATGGTGGGATGTACTAAGAATAGGGAAGAGGGAAGAGTAATAACAATAGTGTAGGTGTGTGTCTGAGTGTGACTAAAGTACTGGAGGCCAAAGGCCTGAGGTCCAAAATCCTGAGGTATGACGAGATCCAAGGTGGACAGGGATCTAACATTATGGGTAAGTATTTCTATACTACTTACACTATCATACATATCATCTCATTGATATCTTTGTTCTATGTACTATATACTTCTGTATATCCTAACTGTCTATACCATTACAATTATTTATATAATAATTTAATATATCATTTCATCCAAGATGAATGTGCTCATACAGAAGTTTAAACTAATCAGGGTTGTGTCATAACTATAGTATTATAACATTCATATATTAGAAATAGTAGTTTTATAATATGTGCTATATGTTCTTACCTCGTAGTACATAGACTTTATAAATACCCTTCATAATTGACCATTACAGCCATCCACTGGTTTCCAGCCAGATTATGAGCAAAGTATATTTGTCTACAGTGTGAGTGCTTGACTAGGCTGACTAGTCATTTCAGGCTTGATCCCCTGTACTCCTTCCAAACTACACTTTGCAGAAGTGCTGCTTCAAAGGCAAGTGGCAGAATGAGAATGGAGTCAGCCAGGTTAGGGGTGCACCATGTGCAGCCAGACAACTTTATGTTTGGACAAGTATCACCAAGTGGTATGTTGTAGTACATGTCTCACTTGCAATACCAAAAACGTATTGTTCAACTTTTTATGTAAGTGGACAGACATGTGTCTACAAGTTTGACAGCAATGTGGACATCACAAAGATTCAAACACACAACCTTGCAGTTAGACCTCACAAGATATCAAACTATTTGACCACCAACAAGAACCAAAATCACTGCCCTGATGCCTACCAAAGGCTTTTAATAAATAGCGGCACAGATGCCTGGATTTTTCACCTGGCCAAATGCTGATTATGGGTCAAATTTGCCCAGATCTGACACAGCATTGAGGGTTGCAAACCCAAAATTTTTGCCAGGACCAGGTAGAGGGATATATAGGGATTTTCAGGGGTCCTATGACATGAGCTCTGAACGTGGTGAATGCTACAATGACAATCAGGATGGATCGTCAGCTTCTGGGTGAGGCAGTATCAGGTTATAACTGGCAAGGGATACTGGATGACCAGCGCATTCTCCACATTAAGCAAGTCCAAAATATGTTTGCTAAAACAGTTCTGCAGCTCACCCAAATCATGAGTATCATGCCAGCACTGGTACTGAGCTCTGGACAGCATATCCCGCTATTCACAGATTTGCTCACGGCGCCTATCACCACTGCCTCTCCTCTCACATGAACACACATTCCACATGATCCACATGATTTCTACTAGCACTTCTTCTTTGCACATGCAGCATATCTTTTTATGACTGAATAAGCCAGTTGAACTCTGTTATGAATTCATGGTTATTTGTCTTTTGTTATCTTTTGTCACGCTCATGTCACCTAGATATCACCGGTGACATGATCCGGCATTTCAGGGGCTTCAGCCCCTCTCCAACATTGTATAAGTAGTTAGAATACTAGCTACAACAAATTATACGGTTTCAGCCCGTCCCTCATGATGAGGCCGGTTATACACTCGAGTTAATGCGCATCGAGTTTCTCTGTCTTTGATTCTTCTACTTCCCTCTTCTTATATTTTACAAACTCGACATGTCACTATTCGCATCATCAGATGACACTGAATGCGAGGGGGGGTTGGAGGTAAGGGTAGGTGTTGTGAAAGGACGCGAGGTATCCGGATTCGTAGGTGGAGAAGGGTGCAAGACATCGGAGAAGGGACGAGTGTACAGCACAGGATTCTGGGCAGACGTGTGGGTATGGGTATGATTTACGACGAGAACCAGGCTGAGGTTGACGTGCGACCCGTTACCTTGCACGGAACGCAAGACCCGCGCGTCGTTCTGGTGTCACGTTCTTGGTTGTCGTTCTCCCCTTTAAACTCGAACGTACGTCCTACTGTTTATGTCCGGTGAGTGCGCCATTCCGCACCTTCTACTGTCTTTGAAATTGCTGTCCAGATTGGTGTGGCAGTCATTGGGGTCCTGATTAGACGGCCTCTGTTTGGAGATTCGACCTTCCTAATTACCCAGGCACGCATGTGTCCAGGAGCCAAGAACACGATTAATATGTGTGCTCATTACTTTATGTTTGTCTCACATTGACACTGCTAGCTCGCTGCTTTCAGGAAGCATCAGCTGCAGTTATTTGTCCGAGTTTGCACTGGAATTGCCGTACTTAAGCATAGCGTGTAATTCATCAGAAAGGCAGCTTCATTGTCGGCTATTACAAGCACAGGCATGCAAGCTACGGCGTCGTCACACGCTGATCCTCACACGCTGTCGGCCGTGAGCCAGAGACGACTGCGAAGAGCTTGCTTAGTAACTGGGGTATCTTTATGGTAAGCGAGTCGCTTACAACATGGGCTACAGAATTGATTCATGAAGCTATGGCTTCATTGTACCCTGCACAGAAAACTGATCTACCCAGTGTCTTACTTTGACGTAGGCTAAGTCTTCTGCCATGGTGTCTTCCCACACCTTGGCGGGCTCCTTCAGTATCGTCTTTGACAGCTTCATGAATTTACTCTTGGCCCGATCAATGGTATCCTCCCGCCACGGGTGTCCCACCGGCCGCTCTACCAACACCTCCTCAAGAATGCTACCATCTTCCATGGTCACCGTTAAGCCACTGGCACATTTCCTCACCTTGGTATCATGGTAATCCTGGGTCATCTGAGGGTCCTCTTCCATTGTTATCTTACCACGCAACTCTTCCACGCGAAGATCATTAGCCCAATCGGACTTATCCTCATAATCCCTTGCCTCCAGCCAGTCGCCTTTGAGCAGGGTCACCGAAACCATGTAACGCATGCAGTGGTCGCGGTCGGCAGGACTATGAAGCGGGCCGGTTTTATCGATGATGGTCATCGCCGCTGCCTGGGTCCGGAGCTTGATTGTGCGGACGGCGTGGATGCGGCCTTCTAGCTGCCTTGACAGGGTCACGGCGGCTTCGACCGCTGATATCGCGTGGCCTTCGGCAGGGACAAGTTTGATGAAGTGGTTCTCCACGACCATGCTGGAAAATTGAACGGGCAGCGAGAATGCCTTTCCGTGGAAGCAAGTGTCATAGAACCCCCATCGGGGGGCCGTGAGGGCCGTTGGGAAACCTGGCTGGCCCGATTTGATCATGAAAACGAGGTGAACTGCACGCATGCATGCATCGCCCCCGGCCCAGCCCTTCCTTGCACTGTTCATGTGGAAAATGCTGGTGTTTAATTCAGGAGGTAACGCGCACATTGAGATATACGGACCTAGTGTTGGGTGATTGGCGGTAAATGCGCAATGCATGTCCGTCAGCGAACGCGTGACTGATGGCATCCATTGTCTGACATCGCGTGAGTCCCAATAGTTTGGACAAAACGGCAGTGGAGGCAACTTTGACAAGGATAACATGGTCGAGGCCAACTTTGTTGAACGCGTTTCTGATCTGGATATGGATGGCCGTTCTTCGGTACAATTCGAATCATTCATGATCTGACGTTATATATTCACCTGAAAGCAGCCTTGAATCTCATATGCTTTGATGAGTGCCTCCATGACTTTTTCCATAGTCATTGTCTCGTCCCCGCTCCGGCTGAGCCAATCAGCCACGGGGAGGATAGCCCCGATATTGTCTGATGGGTGTCCCCATTCTGCTCCTGGGAATGCATCGCTGTGATCTAGGTATCTTATAAGTGCACCGAGGTCGAAGGCGGCCTTGAGGGGGTCTAGTGAGTAGGATGTGCCAGGGAGTGGGAATCCGTTGGGAACGGCGGTACCCTGGACAAGGGGACCTATGAAGGAGGAACACGCTGGGATTCCCTCGATGGCGCAGGCCACGGAGTCGAGCAAAGCTACTCGGGCACGCTTCCATGCCAGTGGCGAGGCAATTTCGAAGTCGAAGACATAGTCTGCGATAGACTGTATGATCTGGTCGTAGGGCGGGCGGGAGTTGTTATTAGATGCCATAAAATTTAGCATCAATGATACTTAAGCCAACGTATTTGAGCCAATACATCCACTAGCTTCTCCCTATAACAAGCATCAGTAAAACTGGGTTTGGTCCCCGAAAACGTCACAACGCAATTTCCGGAAGTCTCCGACGGAGGCGCCCAAAGTGGCTGAGACGCTATTTTGAGATAGTTCGCCATCCAGCCAGGTTCGTTGACCCATGAGATTCGTGCGTGAAACACTTTTTCGGAGCCGTGGAAGTTATAACTCATAGCTGTGGAGTAGTTCATATAGAAGCAATGGCTATGGAAGATAAGTATCAAAATAACTCGGATGTGCCTCTACAGCCTACGTCTCGGGTCAACAGGGTGGGTACAGAATGCGTCGCAGGTACCCTGGTTCACGCTTGAAGGCTCGAGTATCACCGATAACGTATTCGAACAACTTCGGCTCCGAGACCTACAAGCTTTTCAAGGTACTGGCTGCCGCTACAGTCGCTTAATGTGTCTCCTATCCTCGGCTTCCATCGTACACATTTACCAGAGATTGAACCCTAACCACCTGAGACCCTGAAATTACTGGCGCCCTTGAATCCTGTACTTCAGTGGCAGGCACCTTGCCACTTTCTTTGGTTCTTCGACATGCATGAGGCTAGCTCGGCGCCGTCTTCCCCAAGTCTTACCCAGCAGTATCTGCCATTGTAAATCTCCGCTGGCTCACCACCCTTCTAATCATCCGTGAGGCACGCTCAAGTGCCAACTTAACTCAGGTTCTGTACTATTGATACCGCGGCTTCCGTTCATCCGTCTTTGGCTGAGTAGCCACTAGAAGTCGAGGCACAATTTGAGGGGCCGTTTCACCTACCTTCTTGTCCGACTGAGACCAAGTCGGCACGCAAGAGGTGGTGTAGGACGTGTATTGCAGTTTTATGGACCAAGATTAATTGACAGGGGAAAAACTCGAGGAGAAAAAGGGTGTGAGAAGCAGTGTTATATCAAGCTATCAACAGTTGCAGAAGTATCTTTACTGACAAGCAGGCACGCAATAGGACACTGTTAGTTACAAATTACAAACTTCCCGCGGTGGAGTTACCAGCCTGAGCCTTAGCCAGCATCTCGTCCATTGTCAAACTCAGTGGTCGTTCCATGGGTAATCCCAGAGCTGGATTCTCATTGGTTACTTATGTGCTATTGACAAGCCAAACGAAAACACAAACCTCTATCCCAAACGGACTGGGCTGAAACACCCATGGCACGGCTGCACGCTGCGAAGAGCAGAAGAGCCTCGGGCTCAAGTCCGTACGCGATCAGGACACAGCCGCTCAGTGCGTCCACGTTTGGCGCTGGGTTCTTCATCCGAGGTAGATGCACGCGGAGCAATTCCGGTACCAGCGCGTGCGCACGTCTGATCAGCCTCAGGGACACCATGGACATTGCATTCGTACCGACCGGCTCCACAGAAGACGGGATCTCGTGACTATCTGTGAAGCGTGTGATGAAATCGAGACGCGGGTCCCTACCACGCAGTATGGCATGTCCGTATCCAGGCACAACGAGGCCCTTCGAAAGCGTCTGAAGGACGTAGCCTTCGATGGCCTCGGTCGAGGGATCAGGACCGAGTTCCGTAGACATTGCGCGATTGTATTCGACTGTGTTCATGATGGCCTTGGCGTGTAACGAGCCGGTGCCGGCGATTAGACCGGCGGACAGACTAAGGTACAAATCCGTCCACGCGGAGCTGCAGAGACCTGTCCCGATGTTCAGAACTGATAAGTAATAAGTAAGATACGTACTCACGCGAAGCGTGTGCGGAGACACTGGTGCCATGGTCCATGTGGAGGGCCCAATAAAGACGGGTCAACTCTACAAAATCTGTGTCCGAGGGCCTCCCCATCCGGAGGGCGAAGTTGTGGGCGAGATCCAAGGACAAGTCGAGCGGGATATCACGATCGCGTCCCTGCCGATACACATTGGAATAGACCCGGGCTGCAAGAATGGGGAAGCGAGCAGTGCCATCTAGCGCATCCTCGTACGCGTACCGCCATAAATCAGTCTTTGCCACCCCGCTGTCGAGAGCAGCCGAGAATTTCGAGTGGCGGGACAGCGCAGCGAGAGACATGATCACATGGGCCGTGGGCGGATAATCGAGAGAGATGTTATCACAGAATGACTTTACGTCAGACGGGAGTTCTGCACGACGGGCGATATCTGCGACAAAATGTTCAAGCTGCGCCTGGGTGGGCACCGTTGCTGTGTATAGAAACCACAGCATGGCTTCGGGGGAGATTTGGTCGGACGAACGCCACTTTGGAAGAATGTTCTCGAGCTCGCGAAGTGTTTTCTGGTGGTACTTGACGCCAGACTCGTCCATCTGAGAGATTTCCCATAGGATACAAGGCAGTCCACGCATTCCGTTCATGACATTTTCCACTTTCATGTCATATACGGAAGTTTTGGCATGCTCAGTCATCAGTTTTCCAGCGAGCTTGCGTCGATCAGGAATTCGAGATTCCATAGCATCTATGAGTGTCTTACGAGGTGAGTGTCAGTTGCAATCAACGAAACACGGTTAAGACGAGAAAAACGCCGTACCACGATAGACTTGGGGTCTTCAAGAGTTGTGCCAGCCATAGATACTCAGTCTGAAATTGGGTCAATTAAAGTATTCACAGATTTACCGATGAAATGGGAGCAGAAAACAGGCCTTTTATCCTCGTGAAGTAATATCTCCCGTAGGATACTCTGATGTTATCAACGGTGGAAAGATATGCGCCATGCGTGAACCCGAAGCTCATTATTGGAAATAAGTCCGGGAATCATGGTTTTAAATCGGCTCCGAGACGTCAACGTGCAAGAAGAGAAGTTGGATCTTGAAAACCGGGTCTAAAACCGTGGGGTCGTCGCATAAGAAAGCAGGCCCAAGCTGTCATCGGTACTCTCTTGGCACAACTTCGACTACACTTTCCTGTGAACCAGCCCAAACAGACCCTTGTTCCTATCCATGGAGTTTCTAGCCTACGCTAGGTTCGATGAGGAGCACCAAAGACCCGCATTATGTGCGAATGTAGACTTTATACAGAGCTATATTGAACATGATAGGTACCCTCCTTGCAATTCTGGAACTCGTCAGAAATCAATAATGAGACTAGAAAGTGCAGAGTCCCACATGCCAGCTTGCGGATCTTAGACAAATTTATGAGATCAAAAGCAATGAAGCATCCAAGCTTTGTGTGGAGTTACACTTCAGATTGAGACTAACGGTGAGAACTTTCAAACTGAGCCTTTAGATCTTTAGAACGAGCGATTAAAGTAAGTCCAGAGGGCGATGGTTGGAACGCAAGACAGACCATGGTTACGTAAGACGCTTTCTTGTCATCGGCTCATTTTCGGGTCCGAAACAGAAACCTTTAGGCAAGTTTATATTTGGAGCGCAACAGTGAGCGTCGAAGTATACAGTACTTACTGTATACGCCTTATACTGGTAACATAGATATTTCTAGAACCATTATACCATGTTCGCCGACTGACTTGTATATATTATGAACAGAATACAAAACCTTATAGACTTATAGTCTATTCTGCTAACAATGTAGGCGACAGATCGGCTCGCGAAGTCACACGTTGGAGTACGGGTTATACTTACAAAGGTAGTTCAGGTTCATACTCTCCAGAGTGCCTGAAATTTGGCGTGTCATCACAGAAGTGACAGAACTGAGTTTCGCACTCGCACGAGACGACCCAGCAGGCACCACTTTCGATGTCGGATTTATTGCTGATGCTGTGGGGTGATTGAGTGAAGTGAACCGCGGCAAAATTCGCAGATTCTATATTTCCGTTTCTGATGGTTACCTTACTACTGTCAGCTGGAGACGACCACAGGCCTATGGGAAAATTCGGTGGCAAACCGTGGCATCGCCATCGATCACCCATAGTTCCGTGCTAGAATGAAGCTGAAGTACTGGAGTATCACAATATATATAATGATGTAAAACCATTTCAACCAGTGAATGCCAGGTGGATTAAACTCAACGAATCTACTTTACATAAACAATTCGCTCAAAAAGATTGTGGAAGTAGGTCTCGAAGGCATGGGAATGCTATCGCTGCATAAGGAACTGCTTGATGACGAGCCAGGGCTCAAGAAGTCTGGGGTTGGTCACGGCGTTTAAAAGAGTGTGGCTCAGAAAGATCTATTTTTGGCGCGAAAAGTCGTTTGTTCAAGCAGCCTGCAACGGCTTATGCTCTCTGGCACCCGCACGACTCGCCAAGTACTATATGGCTCCAGTCCAAGAGTCTCATACCGGCGCCCCTTCTCCAAAAGTGGAGAGCGGAGACTCAAACTTCGAGAGCTCGGATCAGCATCCTCTAAATTGGACCAAATCTCGCAAATGGGTCAACCTCACCCTCGTGTCTACCCAAGCAACCCTTTCACCAATATGTAGTACTCTGCTCGCAGTCGGTGCAATCCAAGTAAGCGATGATTTACATGTACTTTCCCCCGAGGTTGTGGCTCTCCCCGTTGCGCTGTTTGTGCTCGGCCTAGGTCTGGGACCCCTTTACCTAGCCCCTTTGAGCGAAATTTTCGGACGTAGGATTGTATATATCATCTCCTTCGCCCTGTTTACCCTCCTCAATGTTGCGTGTGCCCTCGTCAATGATATATCCGGTTTAAGTGTCCTCAGGTTTCTCGCAGGTTTGGCAGGCAGGTGGGTGATCGATATGTTCTATTGCATTCTTCCATTTAATACTTGCATTAGTGCTGGGCCCTCACTCGGTGGAGGGACTATCGGCGACATGTTCAAGCGCGAAGAACGCGGTGGAGCTCAAGCTGTGTATGGATTTGGGCCAACGTTCGGTCCAGCTTTGGGAGGCCTCATAGGTGGATACATTTCAGAACGCGTGGGATGGCGCTGGCTCATGTGGATCATGTCCATTTCGTGAGTATCTTATTTTTCGTCCTATCATGTTTATTTAGACTCATCGCTGTCTCACACGCACTCGCATCTACATGCGCCGTAAACGCCAGTGGAGGCATCACTACTATAGCATCCGTTTTCTTTCTCCGCGAAACCTACGCCCCCTTCATCCTCGCTCGTTTACAGGGAAAACGTTCTGCGCCCACCACCATTGGTTTTCGCCATAGTATCACACGCCCGATCCGCATGCTCCTCTTCGCGCCTATTGCGACGACCATGAGTCTCTATATGGCGCTCATCTATGGGGTACTCTACCTCCACATTGTCACCATCCCTCTCCTCTTTGGACCAAGATCACTTTTCGGTCTGTTCAGCTATCAGTGGCAAGATGGGAACGAAGGGTTGGCCTATCTTGGTGCAGGTTAGCCCGTCGACTTTCATTATTGTTCTTTTACATCCTTGTTGAACTTTTCCGCCCATTTCAAGGCGCAGGATGCTACATGTCCATTGTCGTCTGCGTGTTCACTCTAAACCGTTCCTATCGTGCCCTGTGCAAGAAATATGGTACCCAAGAGCCAGAATTCAGGATGCCCTTTATGCAGGTAACCCGTACATTTTTTTACCTTTGTTTACTGATCAGTCGTTTCAATGTTGTTCTTGTCGCAGCTCGGAATGATCCTCATCCCGATCGGCCTCTTCCTTTACGGCTGGTCCTCACAAGAACACACCCACTTCGTCGTGCCTCTCTTGGGTTCGTTCATTTTCGCCTTTGGAATGCTCATGACCTACGTACGTGTGTTTTACTCTCATCTTCCACTGGACTTCCGAGGATTCTCCCCTCAGATATGTATCCAAACATATCTAGTTGACGCATTCGGTCAGTATGCGGCGTCTGCCCTAGCAGCGACCATTGTCTTGCGAAGCATATTCGGGGCCATATTCAGTATCTTCGGCGTCCAATTGTACAGGACCCTTGATTACGGATGGTGCGTATCTCATTCCCTGACTTGCAGGGCATGTAAATTAGGTTCAATGCTAATAGTCATACTTTCATTCCTAACTCCTGCCAGGGGAACGAGTGTTCTAGCGTTCATATCAGCGGGAGCACTACCTCTTCCCTATCTCTTTTGGAGGTATGGAAAACGTATGAGGGCAAGACCATTTATAGCATAACACGATAGCGATCGGATCTCGATGGCAATTTTTAGCCTCCAATCGCTATTTTCTGAATGCCGTGGCTATTTCTTTTTGTTTCAACTGCACCATTCAACTAATCGTTCGTTCCGAGACATTTTTCGACTAGTTCGTATCTTTTCTTGGGTATCGGTAGCAGGTAAATAGAATAGACAGCTGTGCCTGGCGAGTTTTTCTCTTATCCTTACGAGTTAATCGCTGAGCTGTATCCTCCTGGACCTTTACGACTAGCGCACATTTCTATCTATAACATGGGAAGTGAAGCGTACCGCCATTTGAGTCCAGTGACCGAGAGGATTTTCGAAGGAGGCGACAAGCATCGTGATGACGAGTTCGATCCAAACCAGTCTTGTCAGAAAAATCCCTACTACATCCGGCCCACAGTCGTGAGGTACATCATCGCGCCTCATAAGACTCAAAGGAGCCATCCGCTATATGGCATGGACTGAGTAACCGCCCAAACCAATCCGGCAGTTTCCGAAACAGTGCTTCGTAAATAATAGAACAACCTGGTCGCATCATTTGACGATCGAAGGTAGCTGTTGAATGGCTGAGGGTCCAGTCCTCGCAGACGGTGCTCTCCAAGTGGTTCTACACTTTGCCATATGGAGCAATTATAGGACTTATGGCAGCATGTCAGGAACATTGGATGCTCTATCGATATATCTCCATCACATCAGAAGCCTCGTGTGCATTACATTAGCTGCATGCTCGCTATAGCTGATATTGTGGCAATCGCACCAGCATATATCCCGCGCGGCTCCAATGAAGTGAGAAGACAAACTCGTCGAGACCTACTAACATGCTCGAATTGTACAGTGTGGGTGGAAATATTGCCATTATCTTGGCCCTGCGGAGCTCCGAAGCCCTGTGAGAATCGAGTCCTCGACTCGGACCCGCGGGGTAGGATCATGTAAATAAAAAAATACTTATGCCGTAGTGTTTTGCGCAACGATCTATAAGCCTCGAAACGAGAAAAAAATTACATTGCACTGTGGGAAGTAAACCTACTGAAAACCCATGGTTGGGCCCACTGAAATTTCAGTGGCCAAACCACTGCGTTCAGTGGGTCAAACACCGAGTTTCCGTGATAAACTTACGGGACACGTTTCGGTAGTATAGCGTTCATACCCGTGGGTTCATTTCCGGTAGCCGATCACTAAGAGCCCATGGGTTTTACAACGGTCTTTCCATGTGTGTATCATCGGTATTAATGGAGAAAAGTATATAAATACATAGTATTAATCCATTACAGTCCAGTGGTATGCTACAGGGATTCCGAGGATAAACTCACAGGCTGTCATGAAAATTACAGTCAAGTTACAGTGAGCTGACCACCTGTGTTTCAGTGGGAACCCCGCCACATTTCCAAGTTCATAGCATGGAAGTATTATGATGGCCTTGCACACATTCACTCTGATCAGAGTCTTGTTCTTCACAATCACTTGAGACACTTGTGATGTCATATGTTTGCATATGACTTTGATATCATTCTGATCAGTGAATTGCACTGATGCTAATGGTGTGTTATCTTGATGTAACGGTGAATTAGTGATCATATAATAGTGAGGTGTTAATGGTTCAACTCAGGGAATATATAGATATATTACTTATCATAACACATGTCACTTGTTCATATCAGTCTAAAGCTCCATTGCAACCTAGTGTTTTCCAAGGGAATACATGTGCACATGAGATGAACATCATTTCAATGGCTGATACTCTTCTCCATACACACACTGATAAACTTGGTATGTTAAGTGTTGTTTGATAAAATATAAGAAGAGGAGGGAATAGAAGACTCGAAGACAGAAAGACTTGATGTGCATTAACTCAAGTGCATAATTGGCCTCAGTGACATGAGGGATGGGCTGAAACCATATGTTTGTCGTAGCTAGTATTCTAACTACTTATACAATGTCGGAGAGGGGATGAAGCCCCTGAAACACCAGATCATGTCACTGGCGATAGCTAGGTGACATGAGCGTGACAAAAGATAACAAAAGATAAGTAATCCTACATTCATAACATTGTTTTCATTGGATGTGCCAGATTTGACCCTAACAAATTACAGTCCATGTTCCATATTTGTAAGGAAAAAGTTTGGTCATTTCTTTGTTGGCCATCCACCAATAATGTGTTGTACCAGAATATTACTATAGACTGTTAAGCTGCCAACTAGTGGGTGGGCATAGCCAAGTTGGGGTTGGGTTGGAGGGACTTGGCTTTAACTTATAGTGTTGCACCTGTGTGGCTGTTTGTCCCTGTATTCTGGATGGGAGGCCTGAAGGCTGAGGGTTAACTAATCTACCTACAAAGGAGGCATGTGACTTATGGGTGGGGATACTTTGTTGATATCAGAACTGAATAACATACATGTGTGGAATGTACTTATATACTAAGAGTGATTCAGGAATCAGGGATGGGTGACTGAGAGGTCATATGGTATGGGCAGGGTGGGATCTAACTAAGAATAGACAGGAGAGTAATAATAGAGACATAACAATAGAGTGTGACTGAGTGTGACCAAAGAATGCTGAAGCTGGAGGCCCAAGGTACATGATCTGAAGTCCCAAGGTACACCAAGATCTGAGGTGAAATGGGA
>QFFB01000046.1:0-54583 GCA_003316465.1 Ramaria cf. rubripermanens
ATAGCAGCAACTCACGCTGCGAAGGAGGCCCTCTGGCTGCGGATGTTCCTGGCAGAGATCGCTTGTCCACTTACCAGACCCATCATCATTCACATGGACAACATTTCCGCGATATCCGTCACCAAGAATGACGAGTACCACCCACGTACCAAGCATATCGATATTTGGTACCATTTCATCCGCCGTGCCATCCAGCAACAGCACATACACGTCGACTACGTGCCAACACAGGACATGGCCGCTGACATGTTCACGAAAGCCCTTCCCCGACAGAAGGTCTTGCATTTGAATATGCTGATTGGACTGCGTTCAGCTTAAGGGGGAGTGTTGAGATCCCGTTAGGATAAGCATGGAACGCAGACTATAGCGGACGTTATCAACCCTTGATGTAGTATATATAGTTACAGTCATGGATGACCGTAACGTAGTATATCTATCAGACAAGTAGTTAGTAAACACCTCAGTGAATTACCGATTCACTGAGGTACGTACCTTACACTGTAACGAGACGACAAGTGACTTACCGTAGTATAGTCTTTTCGTCTCTAGGTATAGTTGTAATGCAAGCTCAGTGAATTACCGATTCACTGAGTCTTTTCGTCTCTAGTTACTGTGCACATAACCAACAGGTTTGCCAAACACAGGAGTCAGAGCACAACTGCACTGAATGGACATGATTAGAATAACAGCTGCTTGGTGGTGACCTTGGTAAGTGGCATATGATACTCATGATCTACACAACGGGACAACTGGCAGTGAAAGGTGTGGATGTAAGATGTTTGAGTGAGCAGACCTTGAAGTGACTTGAAGATGTTCTGTAGAAAGGTCACCACCAAGTTGTGATTCAGGGGCAAGAAGCTCTACATACATGTAACTAGTTAGTCTAACTTATATACTACATTGTATGTGGGGCTTCATACCTGTTTCTCAGTAATAAGGGCATCTGTTCAGGGTCTCTGAAAGCACATATGACTGGTGCCTTATAGTGAACCATTCAATGTATGCACAAGTATCATCACACCTGAACCAGGGAGGTGGGCAGAACAGAGCACAGACATGTGCTGCATGATATCCTAACTGGCAAAGGTGAATTGACCACACCCCTTCCCTGTGTCTGTCATGTACATACCTTCTAACCTAATATCCTCAGCCACACCATGTTTGTAGACAAGAACACAATAAAAAAAAGTCTGACTCTGGAGTTTGCAGTCCAGGCATCTGATGTAATGTAAGTCTTTGTGGTGAAGGGAGGTCAATTGTGATTTGTTTATAGACATCCATGAAGTTATGCACAGATGCAGTGACATGGCTATTATGATTGGATTTTTTTATTTTATGGGATTTTTATTTATTAAAAATCAATTCTCAGAGTGTTTCTGAGCCTCCTATGCCTTGTCAGCATGTCACTGGGTAGGAGCATGTGTCAATGATGTGAGCCATCACGTGATGCAGGGATAAATGATGATGATTGATGTTAAACCAAAAGTTTGGCTCAGTGATGTTGATAACAAAGAACAAGGCCAACCAAGTAATTTCTGTATGAAAATAGCCTTGGCTTCAAGGATTTGGAATAGTAATATCTAAGATAATATTAGAACATTTCAAGTTGTTTTAAAACAATGAGTAAGATCCAGGAGTAATTTTCAATGCTAATGGACATGTGTTGGATGAGTGTGGAATAAAATTCTGACTGGTTATTATCATACAGGGCTACTACAGTATTTATACTAAAATACTGTCAGCTATTTTTAGTAGTGAATCTGGAAAAATGGAGTGCAGGAAACATGTAACTAAGGAGATAGATCAATGTATCTGTGGAGCAAATAGTGCCAGAAATTATAAAAGAAGCATTGGGAAATCATGGTACTAACTAGGGGATAGGGAATAGACAAACAGCACTGATTTGTAGATGTAATTAGTATTTGAAGTGATAAGAGAAAATACAGGTGTGTGAAATGTGAAAATAATTTTGACATAATTGTTCAGGGGCCTTTTTCCCCTGTGTTTTGTTTTGTAAGTATTTCAATAGATGGGTACCTTTGATACTCCACCCAGCTAGCATTCTGTGAGTTCTGGTGACCCTATGCAGCAATCTACTATGGTGGTCGGTTTGTACAAAAATGCGGCACACACGCCCTAACACTTTCATACGCTGTGAATTAGTTTGAGCATTACTGTATGTATGACGGTCAATCCGTACAAAAATTATAGCACACCCACACCCAATGTAAAAAAAGCCAGTTGGTGTGGGCTTGTGTGAAAGCATGCAGTGTCACTAAAATGCTTTCATGTATGGTGGTCAGTTTGCACAACAATTATAATGTGCAGACCAAAGTGAAAAAAATACCTGTTGGTGCAGGCTTGTGTGAAAGTGTGCAATTTCACAAAATGCATTATGTGTGTGCACACATGTGGTGATGCTTGAGCGGAGTCTGAGATCTGTCATGTGACCACACCCTCTTATAAACAGTGATTTACTGCCTCAGGACACATAAAAATATAGGTTTTCTTCACTAATATGATGGATGAAACATATTTAAATGATTCTATGATATTTATGTTATAACAGTATGTGTGAATGATTATGTCAAATAAGGTAATGTTAGAACGAGAATATGCCTATGTTGCAAGGCAATGAGGGATGAACACTCAGGATAGCTTAACTCGAATGTAAGTGGCTCAGCTGGTAAGACTTGAAGGTGGATATGATTATCTGTGTATTTACACCGAGAGTGACAGGCTTATTAAATACCATGTGCACACACACGTGAAGACACAAAGGGTCAGATATAAACTAAAGTGGAACTCGTAGTGTTCCTACATCATGATGTGCAGTGAGCAGCCCCTGAGTGGTGATCATGCTCCTCGGTGTGGATGGGTGTGGGGATTCGGTCATACAGATGGTACACCGGACTCGGAGTGATGGTAAGCTTGCTGGGGGTTGAATAGGGGATGTGGCGACATGTGAATGCATGTCCTCGGTGTCATAGCCTCAACTCAGTCAGGTGCTGCACCTCACAATCATCCCTTATCTCATGTGTGATGTAAGTGGATTGGATCATGAGCCAGCCCCGGGGGATTCGGTATGTTCGGAGGGAAACTCGGTGTGCAAACTGGACAAATGGAGTGTGTATGTGTCGTGATTGTGAAAGATAATGGTAAAGGAGATGGTAGTGGAAGTACGGAATAGTAATGGTAGAAATGGTCCATTTGATGAAGCTACATGTCTGCATGCATGATTTAAGTATATGACAAGTAAGTAGACCAGGATGTTATGTTAATGAATGAGAAGAGATGAGGGAAGACATAGTATTTACAACAATTTATAGGGTCCTACATGAGAGTCTGGTTACCTTAGATTTCAACTTTTGAGTTGCCGATTGCATGCAACTCTGAAGGATGAGTAACATGTTCCCAGGCTGAGTTACGGTGAAGTCAGAACAGAACTCCAAATGGGTGCTTGTAGACACATCACATGACCTCCAGAATTCACCATAACTCAGCCTAGGAAATAGTGACACAGCATGGGTGCTCATAGATGCATCACATGACCTTCGGAGTTGCATGCAATCGGCAACTCAAAAGTTGAAATTCCATGAGGAACAAGGTACCCTTGCTGACAGAAGGGCTGTGAGGATCAGAGAGCTGAGTAAAGGTAGGGTAGTGATGGAAGTGATAGTGTGGAAGGTGGAACAGGAGTGCAGAATGTATGGATGTAACAGTTTAGCAAATTACATCAATCTTCCCAGTGTCCTTCCATCACGCTGATGTCGGCAAGGCCTCTGCAGTCTCTCCCACTCCTATTCACTGGTCGCTGAACATGATCTTCATCATTGTACCACTATACGTCGCCCCCGTTTCGCATCATTGACATCCCCCTTACAGTGTGCAGGGTCACTGAGTACAAGCAGAAGTCTGATCTAGCCAACAGGTTTCACTCACAGATCCCATCAGTTCCATGCCCCAATGAAGGAGGTTTGACCCTTACTCCATGTCCTAACACATGCTACCAATCCACAGTATTCTATCCCCTCTCTATCCATTCCCCCCTGCATTGGCTTTTACTATAAGTACTTCTATTCCACCTGTATAATTCTCTAGTTCAATTATCATATGTCTACCTCATTATTTGACCCCTCACTAGTAGAAAAAACCTTAGTACAATGATCCACTGCCTCATCAGTAGTTGTATCTGTCGGTGAGTACAAACCTTTGATCTTATTCACTATGCCCCCTTAGGGGCATTGCTAAGACCACTATTCACAACACTTCACAGGAGTGTTTAGATCAGCAAAAGGAACACCTGAACTGGGGTGACCTTTCCTTGAGGACATGTGTGATTCATTGCATACTACTCTTGGGTTATTCACTATGACTGTAGGCCCATGTCGGAATTACACTGATGTTATATCTTTACTCCAAAATCTGATCTTGACAGCATATTCCCACTAGGTCACCCTGACTGATCCCATCATGAACCTTGCTGCATACAGGTATATCTTACCCCTTCATCCATGCCATAGCACAAGAAGTTGGCCTTCCATACCCCTGCTCTCTCTCATTCACTCCCCCCTGCATCCCTAGTTTACTATAAGTACTCCACTTGCACATGTATACTCCCTAGTTTAATCATCATATGTCTACCTTGTTATTTGACCTCTTACTCATAGAAAAAACCTTAGTAAACTATCCACTGCAACATCAGTAGTTTTACTTATCGGTGAGCTTGAACCTTTAATCTTATTCGCTACACCCCCTTTGGGGCATTGCCAAGACAACTATTCACAACACTTTGCAGGAGTGTTCAGATCAGCAAAAGGAACACCTGAACTGGGGTGCCCTTTCCTTGAGAACATGTGCTGTTTGTTGCATACTCCTCTTGGGTTATTCACTACAACCATAGGTCTATGTCAGAAACACATTGATGTGACATCTTTACCCCAAAATCCAATTTTGACACCTTAGTGGCTCGTCCTCTCATGGACAATGGGCAGTCACACATGACATGACCTCCCTTGCCACAAAGCAGGCAGAGATCATTGTCCATGTGATGCTGGTGTTCCTGTGGGGTAAGCTTGCCATCCTTCCCAAGCTCATCTGTAAGGTCAGGTTTCTTAGGCTGCTGAGCTGCCTGCCCCTTCGGCTTGTCCTTCTCCTTTGATGGGTTAGAGCTGGACTTGGACTGGGCATTTGAGTTACCAGCCAGAAACTGACAGTCATGGGCAGGGTTGGCTTGGTTCAATTTCTCATTCTTGGCCTTGAGTTTCAGGGCCAAGTGGCTCTCACAAGAGAGCTCAGATTGGTGCTCCCAATACTTTTGGTTGATTTTCTGAACAAGATCACAAAGATCATCTAAGCCTCAGGGTTTGTCAAAATGTACCATCCTATCCTTGATTCTCTTCAGGAGCACAATATATGCCCTTTGGTAGAGAGCCTGGTCATTGTGCTGGAGTAATAACACAAGTCAGTAGAATTCAACAAAAAAATGGGTGACCTTGTAGTTGTCCTTCATTACCAGCTGTTTGAGTTCAACCTCAGTGTCAGCTTTGAGATCATAAGGACCAAAGTTAGTGTAGAGTTCATTGGTGAATGCCTCAAAGTCACTTAGCCAGCTGGGTTCATTTCTCTCATCGGTTAGGTAGGGCTCAAATTAATTGAGAGCCATACCTTTCAAGATAGACAGAATATAGTTGACCTTGGCTGGATTGTCTCTAAATTAATTTGGCCAGGAACAGAAGTTGAGCCTACATTGGAGTAAGAAGCCTCTGAGTTTTTTTGGATCTGAAACATCAGATTGATCAGGTTCCTGAAGTTTTGCTTTTGAGGGTTCTTGCCTGCCATCATTTACAGTGTTGGCAAGCCTAGTCATTGCATTAAAGAATGCCATGATGGGCTCCTGGTCAGGAAGTGCAGGGCCTTCCCTAGGATTAGGGTCAGGTGGGGGGTCATTGTCTGCGCCATCAGGAGTGCTGTCATTGGTGTTGGAGGGCTCACTCAGGTTATCATCTCTGGGGTTCCAGGTGTCAAGATTGGAATTTACGGTAAAGATAGAACGTCAGTGTAATTCTGACATGGGCCTACAGTCATAGCGAATAACCCAAGAGTAGTATGCAAAGAATCGCATACATTCTCAAGGAAAGGTCACCCCAGTTCAAGTGTTCCTTTCACTGATCTGAACACTTCTGCAAAGTGCTGCAAATAGCAGCCTCAGTGACACCCCTAAAGGGATGTAGCAAATAAGATCAAAGGTTCAAGCTCACCGTTAGGCACAACTACCGATGAGGGAGTAGGTCGTTGCACTAAGGTTTTTCCTACTAGTGAGGACTCAAATAACGAGGTAGACGTATGATAATTGAACTAGGGAATTTTACATATGAAATCAAAGTACTTATAGTAAAGAGTGAATGCAGGGGGGGATAGATTGAGAGGAGTGAGAACACCATGGAGTTAGGGTATAAATTATGACACAGAGTCAGGGTCAAACCCCCTTTATGGGGCACAGTGACAGATGGGGTCTGGGAGTGAAACCCATCAGTTACACTGGGCTTCTGCTCGTCTTTGGTGACCCTGCACGCCACAAGGGGACTGTGAATGATGCGAAACGAGGGTGAAGGATTGTGGTACAATGGCAAAGATCATGTTCGGAAACATGTGAATAGGAGTGAGATCAACTACGGAGGCCTTGCTGATATCAGTGTGATGGAATAATGCTAGGGAGGTTGATGGAATTCGCTGAACTCCGGATGTGGAAAATAGCAGTCATGACACCATAATGCTTCTGAATGTCCTTGTGGTTCCTCAGAGCCTTCATTGGCTATGTCTTCAATGTGGCCTTAGGGAGCAACTCAACAAACTGGTCCTGGCAATGGATTCTGATAATGGTTATGGAATGGGGGGTTTTCTTGGGGTGGGACAGATTCTGTCCTTGCTCTGCAAGACTGGATGGTTGGGGTTAGTCTGCTAGCATTGCATGCTGATGACCTAGTTGCTGGAGGCATACTGTAACAGCCAAATGTAGGAGTTCTGATATACTGTTAAGCTACTGACTGATGGATGGGCATAGGCAAGGTACTCAGCCAAAGGCTGAGTTGAGGTTGGGTCAGAGGGACTTGGCTTCAACTTATAGTGTTGCACCTATGCAGCTGTCTGTCCCTGTATTTTGGATGGGAAGCCTGAAGGCCAGAATTAACTAATCTATCTATGAAGGAGATGTATGACTTATGTGTGGAGATACTTGGTTGATATCAGAACTGAACAACATACATGTGTGGAACATACTTATATACTAAAGAGTGATTCAGGGATCGGGGATGGGTGACCAAGAGGTCACATGATATAGGCAGGGTGGGATTTAACTAAGAATCGACAGGAGAGTAATAATAGAGATGTAACAGTAGTGTGTGACTGAGTGTGACCAAAGTATGCCAAGGCCAGAGGCCTAAGGTACATGATCTGAAGTCCCAAGGTATGCCAAGATCCAAGGTGAAACAGGGATCTAACATGATTACATTACAGGGTATTATTATAATACTGAACACACAGCCTTATGGGCCATGTGGCTAAGTGTCCATAACACTTACATCAAACCTTACTTAGTGTTAAGTTCATGGACGTTACCCGGAACTTCGGAGGCCGGAGACTTGGAGGTGTATGAGGGGGGTAGGGACTTGGCTTCAACTTATGGGTTGCGCCACCTACTATCGTTCAGTCCCTAATTTCGAGGGTCGGAGTATCGGAGGTAGTCCGGGGGTTCGGACTCAGAGTTACTACTAATAGTGTCTAACTATAGATGTAGTGATGCGAGGGGCTGGAGGTTTGTAACGTGGAATTAAGTCGATATTTGAACTAAAGAACTGGATACAAGTTTGGAGGACTATTAATACCTCGTAAACTAATTGTACCCTTAGAACGTATAACAAGAAGGATATAAGGGGTGTATAACAAGCGGAGTTCGGAATAGGATCGGAGGGTCGGATCAAGAGAGGTACAAGTATTCTACTTTGGGTCATGAATGAGAATTATACTTTAAGAGGTAAACAACAAGAACTAAAACAGAACATAATAGTTACTTCGGAGTTCAGAGGTCCGAAGGTTCGGAGCTTCGGTGTTAGATCTCAGGGATCTAACACTTAGACCACTAGCATGTTACTCTAATTTTCCTTACATTGTATGTAATTACCTTATTGTGAGGGGAACCTCTGTTTTGCATGCAAAGTCCTTGTGCCTTATGTTTCACTTCAACATGAACATTCCCACACTATGCTGAAGTCATGCAAAGTGTGTGCAAAGTATAAGTATACAGCCTTGCTGAAGTGGATCCTACCAAATACAACTTTGGCAATTGGTCTCTTGTCCCAGAGCTTCACAGGTACTTTCCCTGGCATCTTCCAAACACCTCCTTGCCTCTATCTATATTTTGGCACCCCTTTTGCTTATGTCATTCAGACTTTGGGGGTGCAGAGTTATGATGCCCAAAGTATATAGTCATTAGCTAGTGGGTGAAGGGATCCTCAGAGTTTTCTCTTAGGATCCCCCCTTTGCCAGTGTGCCACTTGAGTGCAGAGCATCTACTTAGGTTGCCCTCACACTTATAATACTAAGATGTTTACTGTAATGTTCCTTGCAGAAACCATTGAAGTTGCAATGGTATTATATATAAGTCCTGCAATCTGCAAGTAATGTCCTTGAACATGATGCTTACAATATACCCTTTAATTGTTATGTGTGCAGAGTAGCCTTGAGATGTTTCCTTTTTCAAAGAATTTGTAGCAATTGATTGTCCCTAACTTTTTGATTGATATTCCCTAAGCCATTTTAAGGGTATTTAAATTTAAATTTTAGTGGAGCACCTATCAAGACTTAAATGGATAATCCATGTTCATGCCAACTGACCAGATGTTGGGTTAATCCTATTAATATGTAAATGGAACTGAACTGAAATCCACAAAAAAAAAACAAGATCAGTGGATAGTCTATGTACCGTAAGTAGTTTCGGACATGGACCCTTAGCGGCCGGTGGACTCACCATGAGAGGCGTATTGTGGATGATCCACCGCCGGGACGGTGGAGTGCCCATCGACCGATGGTGAAGCCTCTATCAAAGCCGCTAATGGATTTATCGGGGGCATACATAGCTCTGAACATCAGAACATCGAGTCCTATTATCTGTCGCACAGACATTTTTAGCTCAACACATAATAATTATCACCAGGCCATTGCTCATGCAAAACAGCTTGACGCTGATTCTCAGCTGTTGTGACAGTCCCCAATGAAAAAATGTGATGTGTTGGAGCATGTTCAAAACCCTGGTTCAATAACTTCCTCCTGCCACAATCATCAAGCACAACCATTTATTATCTAAAAACTTGGTACCATTCAAAGTATATATCTACTTACATATGTATATCAAAAAAAAATTATTGAGGGCCTGTGGATGGCGCTATAGGTGAATAAGCCAGGATTGATCAACTCTTTGATGTGGGACGGTAAGCATCTCTATATTACAGTAAATGGATTGGTATTTTCAAGAGCGACGCAAACTACTACATTCGGCATCTAGTCATTACTCTATTAGCTTATCATGGCGTCAACCTGAATGTCGCTCAGCTTACCATGGAGCTGCCAGATGTAGATAATGGATGGCTTCACCTGACTGTCTCAGAATGCATGACATCTCCCATGTTCGGGGGATTTGTGATTCGCCGCAGGGGGAAAACCCAGAGCTCGGTACCCTGCTGATATATACCCATTGCACCTCTTGGGTTACCGTGGAGCGTAAGGACAAGTCGGGACCCCTAAAAATCACTATTTAAACAAGAAGGAATCACAGAAGCCAGGCCTACCGCGACCGAGTAACATGCAACAATCCAGCTAAGATCAAGCGCAGAATATCTAAGCGCAAGCCGGTGGAGGCTAAACTAAAATTCAGAAAACTCACGGAACTCCGGCCAGCGAATTCGAATCATTCCAAAAGAGCGAACCATTTACGAGAATTGTGGCTAAATGGGAGGACATGCTGATTTATCAGAAAGGTCGCTGCATTCGCCCTGCCAACTTCGTACCGAAAATCCTGAACAAGGATCAAAACCAAATTATGGAATAAAAGTAGGTGCTCACACCGCATAGAAAAGGACACCATCTCGAAGGAGGAGAGAAATTGTAGAACTGATCTTTCCACTGTCTCTGATGGCACGGTGACCGACCATGCTAGACCGCTCCCGCATGTGCTTCAGGAATTTGTGTAGAGCAAGGCTGAAAAAAATGCCTCCATAAGGAAACGAAGTTAGGTTAGCAGCTGTATTTTATAACGTTCCTGAGTTGACCTACAAGTCAAAGCCAATTCAGGCAGCCTAGAGTCCATGTTTTGAGTTTCCTATTGGGCAGTGACATACCGTGGCCGCAACTCACGTAAATATAACCCTGAATAGATGGGCTGGAGATACCATGTAAACACATCCCAGCCAATGCACTGTTGACTTCTGGACCACGCTAGAAGTGGCTGCCATGAGACACAGTAGTATTGTTTCTGCCTGGAAAATATGTTAGTGTGTGATCGAAAATGCATTGCTGCGGCGAAGCCTACGATTCCGCCTGATATAATACTATTATAAGTTTCAGGTCAGGGAAGTAGCAGACGAAACTTAACATGTATAAAGACCGATCAGAAGCAAGCGAACTATGACACAAGCGTGTAAGTGAAGCTGAGGAGTTACCATAATAAATAAAAGCACACAATGTCTGGTGTTGTAGAAGAGATTGTCAAGGCGTAGAGCCAGCAGGGAGTTGCACGATATCACTGAACTTGAAAATATTACTCTAAAATTTGCGTTAGTTAAGATGGTGCAGTATGACCCCGGAGGACCCACAAGAAGCAGTACCACATCCAAGTGGCGCAGCTGTCATGATAGCTACAGGTCACGGTCTGGAACACTTGAAAAAAAGCAAGTACGGACAACTAATCCGGATCCATATCATTGATTAATATGGTCCCCATTCCATAGATTCCGGACTTACAGAGTCGGTTGCATCGCTTGCGTAAACTGTCCTGAGTCAACACAATCTGCGATTTGTCTCAGCAATGAGTAATCCCACCTATGAACATCAATCTGGTTGACATGAGTACACTTACTGCTATAAGGAAGTGAAAAATATATGCTTACATGAGGTTCAAAAGTCCTACGTATCGACACGTAAAATAGCATACCTTTGTGAGTGACAACGGTGCGCTGGCAGCTCAGTTCGATCAGTGGATTCTCTTACACCCCATATGAACAACCTAACCTCCAGATACAAACTTTCTGGAGAAAGCATGACTCAGGCTAACGTTGACCAATGAAATCAAAGTGGGCTAGCACACCTCAGTGTCCAATGTGAGAAGTATATCGAAAATAACGAAGGACAAAGCACCTGCTAAGCTCCCCGATTAATAAATTAATGTCCTACTTGCGTGACAGATCATGTGAAACTTTACCAGCAGACTGTGTCCCTGTTTGGGTATAAGATACGACTTGCAGCAACTGAGCAGAAACGGCCATGGCTGAGTTGACACAAGTAGTTAGCAAAGAGAGGCGGACAAGTGATCCATCGCATGAGAGTCTCGAATATTTATAAGAGTTTTGCACTCAGAAATTCGCCGACAGGGACAGCATGCTTCAAATTAATATTGACAGCGATCAGAGGACCCATCAGTAGACAGAATATGGCCAACTCATCGCACCTCGAAGTTGAGGGGATGCCGCTACATATTGACCATGTGTTATACGGCGGCGTCTCAGTCGACAGGTTCCTCAGCTTCTTGGTCCAATTCCCCCACAATCTGAGATTTTTGTGGGGCTACTTGGACTTGAATTTCTCGTTACGGCAGTCTCGGATCCGAGGGCCAGTAGAAATTCAATGGATCGAAGCTCGCACTCACGAAGACGTCGTGACGTCCGCAGTAAGTTGCCTTGTTGTTGGGATTCAGTGGGGATAAGCCTGGAATGCAGGCTGGTATCGGAAGTTTCAGACCCTTAACATAGTATATATAGTTGCGGTAATACATGACCGCAACGTAGTATATCTATCGGACTAGTAGTTAGTAGTGCCTCAGTGAATTGCCCATTCACTAAGGTAAGTACCATACTGTACACCGAGACGGATGGAGACTCACGGTATCGTACAGCTCCTTCGTCTCTAGGTAGAGTAGCAATCCAATTGCTCATTCACTGAGCTCCTTCATCTCTAGTTACTGAGCCGTATCCAACACTTGTCCCACCCATGTCAGCTTGAAGAGCTTCAGGTCACGCCGGTCATTTTGTAGTTTGAGCCGCCACTGTAAGCTGAAAGGCGATGTTTGTTACAATCTGAATCAGTAGCGGTTTCGAACTCGAACGTGAAAGTTGACTTACGTAAACGGACAAGGCTCCTCTCAGAGACAACTATTTTGGCCAGATGTCTTTAGACATCACAGTTCACCACTTCAATGTAGATTCAATTCCATCATCATCAATTCTTCTCCTCGAAGCTGCGCGGAAACTGGTCGATGCTGCCTCATCTGAATGGCGCTCCATCAATCCCTTTGTGGCTAGGCTGTGTGAGTGTAGGATTAGTAGACGGGAAGCTGCTAAATGTCCCCGTCAGCATCCTCTGGAATTTGTACAGATACATGCTTTGAGTGGGGAAGGAATCCACCGATTATAGACAGGAGCGCAGGGTATGGAGAGCCGGAACTACCCCACTGGGATGCTCCACTGGAAGACGACATGGATGTTATAAATGTCAATTCGCTACCTGAATTTGAAGAAACGGATTTTAGAGATATGTTTTTGTGTCCCGGATATCGGTCCACGAGATGCACACCAAGATCAGCACCACCAGCTCACGGCAAGCGCCACTTCGCCAGCGACGTGGATGTTAACTCCAGCACACAGCCTAGAAAACGTTTATGCTCCCAATCTAAAACCCCATCAACCCCTCCTGAGACCATATCTATTGTCAGGCTCATCCCTCTCGTACGTCAGGTTCAAGAATAAACTAGAGTCTCTGAAACAATAAACCTCCTTCAGCCCCATTATTACGAATCACCTGACCCTGCACGTCCACCGCCCTGGGGAATAGATAGTATTCCAGCCTTTCACGTGGCGCGATCTCTGTCTCCGTCTGTCTTACTGACGACGCCGTTTGCGCGTACTGCTTGGGTCGTGCCTTTGCGCGGTATTCCCCCAGTCAATGGTGCATCACCTGCGAAATTAGACAACATGCACACACATGTAGGAATGCCTCCAGATGCAGTGTCACCACGAACCATACAGTGGACACCAGCCGCTGTAACGCAATTTTGGACATTTTTGCTGCGTCAACGGAACAAGAACAACTTTGGGCCCATAGCCTTGGCCTACATGATCTCGCCACCCTCAGTCCAAAGTAACCAACGAAAGGATCTGGACGCAAGACGGGACAACAGAAGTGATCACAAAAGAGGGAAAGGGAAGAAGAGTCAAAACAAGAAATTGACTCGGACGGACTCGAAAGCGGATAGCAATGAAACACCGCAAGCCATGGTTTGGGAGTACATCAAGATATATCATGACTCTCAATACGCGATGAAGCTGCGGAGCCTACTTGACAGCTTCCGGTGGGAAGACGACACAGGCAAGGAAAAGGAGAGAAACATCAGTGATGTCTTACCACTCCAGTATCGTGTATTGAAGGCAACACAGCTTGTGCTCGTGGACGAGACAGGAGAAGCGATTTTATTGGCATGAAAGGCGACTCAATTTTCAGGATCAATGCTGTCATTGGCCGTGAGAAGGTTGTCTCACATACCTTTAACACTAACTACTTGAGGGAGTGCTTTAGTGCTGGCATTTATCATTATTTTGTCCCATTTCATGTAAAGGTGAGCACTCGAACTCAATACTATCTTGCCAACTTAGTTGCTCATCATTTTGCTTTGACTGGGGAACATTTCACAGCATGATTGCCACTTATCATTTGCATCTTATGAAGCTATTGTATCACTAAGTAATTTGTGTTTTTATTTAACACTTAAGTTCCTATTCCTAGCACGTACACGCGGACGGTCACACGTGACTCAATCACATTCTGCATTATACTGTTCTGTATTGTTTCAAACACTAAGCCGTTATCCTCTGATCCACATACAACTCTACTGTGGTCTAGACCACAGTCCTTCCAATAAATATCTCAAGTTACGCCGATTCCACCCTTAAGGCTTCTTGCGTTTCTTCTCACCACCCTCCTTTGTCTCCTTTGCCTTCTTAGCTTTCTCAGCTTCAGCTTCCTTCTTTCCTTTCTCGTGTATGAGATCGTTCAATCCCAGACGGTTCCGAGCAATCTGAAGGGTGTAAATTGGTGGGACCCGCGAGTCAGGGTACCTAAGATAACATCGTATACAGTGACTGCACACCTCTATTGCGTAAAACTGCATCCTAGTTACTGTGCAGAGGGGAACAATATTTGAACAATGCAGAGGCTGAGAGGCCTGATGCCAAGAGAGAGTACACACCGAACATGGAATTATGCTGGGCATACTCGTCATTAGTGTCCGTGCGGATGAGAGAACCAAAATTATAATCCTTGACTTTCTTCTCGTATCTGTCGCAGATTATTTACGTACATCATCACAAACAAGTGAAGTGAGTAAGCTCACAGCATCATGAATTCACGCCAGCGCTTCTTCCCGCCTTCACTCTTCATCCAATCCTCATCGAGATTTGCAAGTTTGGTATAAGGTGCTTCAACTACTTCTGGAAATGCGGATGAGAGGTGGTCGAAGATCTCGTCGTCTATTCTTGAGAACGCGGGTGTGATCAGGCTGCCTTGCGTGCAGACGCCTAGAAAGAGTGCTCTCACTTTGTCAAGCGCAGTTCTCTCGGCTGCACGCTAGTAACAAGATTCCAGTATGTCTGGGAGAAAAGAATGAGGCGAGAAGTAATACGATTCGGAACCTAGTCAAGAGTGAGACTAACTTGTGCATGTTCGACTGCTACAACTGCGAATTGCTTTTCGATCTGAGAGGCTGCATGAGTGGTAGCATATATGCGAGATGCAATGAGCATACTTCGACCAAGTTTTGTGCGTTTTGCGGGTCAAACTTTGACATGATTGAATGCTGGCAAGTTCGTGACGGCAAGACCCGAAATTCACCACCATCTTTTTGGCTTTTTCTCATTCGGTGCTGAAGTCTGAAAGTTCAACAAAGCAAGCTAAAGGTAAGAGTCGATATCATCATATCTAGGATTACGCATTCAGCGGGTGACTTGCTGTAGTGTAGGTGCACTCTGTCATCGTCTTTCGATCTTGCGACAGCGATACTGAACAACATGGCTTTGCAGTGGTGTTTAACACGCTTGATGAGCGATTCTCGAGCGCGAACGTCCGTGCTCCACTTTGTATAATGTCTTCTCCCTTTCTCACGTTTATCAAGACAGGCTTGCCACGCTTGACGCTTTCCTCGACTCCCAGCGCCACCTTCTCGCTCGTACCCAGTCTGATCTGCACAAGCTAGCAAGCCTCCGAGAGCATGCGCTTGCAGACCCACAAAGGTTTATTGAGAATGTGAACGAAGAGGTAGGAGCCCGTCTGCCTTACTTATACTCTCTTGACATGCTCCCACTCAGCTCGATAACTCAGCCTTCAAGTTGAGCGAATATGAGGCCCCACAGAGGCCAGAAGATATAGATTGGGACCTATTCATGTCTCTTGGTATTGTCTCACATGCTTTCTAGTGTCGGAAGCTCTCAAACATCGGTTGTAGACCCTTCCCCATTTGCTACGATCCCAATACCTGGACCTCCGCCGCTGTCTGCAGCAACTAAGCAACACTCTTCGCCTTCCGAGCTGCAAATAATTGTACGCGAGGCATGCCAAAACATCCTTGCCGACTTTCGACCATTTGTCCCCAATGACGATGACACTCAAGACGCAGAGGCAGACGCCGCCGATGAAAAGCGTCTCGCAGAGCTAGTAAGGTATGGCAAGGTGCATCAGACACAAACTAAGGGCAAAGTGGGTGTCGAGGGTTCGCCTCTTCCACGCAGACGCGTTGGATCGGGGCTTAGGCTCAAGCATGTACACGAAGGTCTCGCTCCAGACTCAAAGGGCAAGGGTAAAGTTGATAAGCACAACAAGCAGCTGGGCGATCTTCCA
Source organism: Ramaria cf. rubripermanens (assembly GCA_003316465.1). Classification (NCBI taxonomy): domain Eukaryota; kingdom Fungi; phylum Basidiomycota; class Agaricomycetes; order Gomphales; family Gomphaceae; genus Ramaria; species Ramaria cf. rubripermanens. The sequence continues at coordinate 16,150 of QFFB01000046.1, forward strand.
CCAACGTAGGCTCTCCTGCCGCGTCCAATCTTAAGGCTGACGGCTCCGGATTGTTTACAGTTCACCACAGGTTCGACTGCGTCCCCAGCGCATCCGCAAACCTAGGGTCAGAGCAGATGAAATTTACCAGGCGTCGCCTTCAACCCAAGCCTCTCCACTTCCGCCTCCATCTCCATCCCCGTTATTCGATCTCCCCGATGCTACATTAGGGTCAGACATTCCTGAGCTTATCGAGCGCGGCTCCGCAGAAGCTTATCTATCCGCTGATTCCGACCACGAAGATCCTCCACAGCTTTCGAAGGCTAAGCGAGAGGATACACACAAGCAGCGTCGACGCAATGCCCCGTCCGAGACATTTAATCTCCCGTGGTCGCTCTCTGAACAGCACCTTCTCGAGAAGTTACTTACAGAGATCCCGGCAGGAGAGAAACAAAGGTATGCGAGCGGTTCCTGTTTGTGACTGTTCTATGTCAGGTTCCTTGATACTGAAGCATCTCCTCGTAGATGGGCCAAGATCTCCAAAGCAATGTCTGGAAAGAGAACCCCACGGCAGGTCGCGAGTCGCGTACAGAAATATTTCGAGAAGTTAAAAAAATTTGGTGTTGAGCCCGGTTAAAGGGAACAAATGATCCTTGATTCTACCTGAATTACGCACATCGATTCTATTTCGTTTACCATTCGACACAGCAACCCTCGCAGTCCTCGCTTGGCCTTTACGCCAGAGATAGGACTTTGCCACAACCTTCTAAGACGTTCAGAGAGTGGGTTTGCAGGTTTGTTATCGGCAGCAACGACTTTACTTGTTCAAAAACCTGCTCGGCCGCAATTTGCTCAAGTTCCATTCTTTGCTTAATGTTCCTTCCATCAAGTGTTCGGCCACGGCCTTGGCCGTTCCAGGAGCATTGCAAATACCCCAACACGTGTGTCCTGCTGCAACGATCAACCCTTGCAATTCGTCTACCGCGCCCACAATTGGCCCGCCCAGTGGCAAGTAGCATGCCTGCTCCACCTCCACCCTGCCGTCTCCCAGCGGTGTAGATATGCTGCCTACTTGCTGCCTCAGCGCAAGGATAGATGATGAGGAGACTTCTACAAGTGATGCTAGTGGAGGAAGGGGTGTGTCATCTCCTGGGCTGCATGCATATACACGATTGTGCGGACGCGCGTATATTTCGGGAGTCCCTTCACCAGCATCGGCACTGTGAATTGTTGTGAACAGTACATGTGGCGACATTGGTCTACTCGGCTCTATGACTATTGAGTGTGAGCGTGTGGCTGTGATAGGCAGGGATGGCATGAGCGTGGAGGACCATGGCCCTGCTGCTAGTAGGACCGAGTCCGCGGGAATGTGCACCGTATGTGATCCTGTTGTAGGTGTGTATGTTACACCCACAACTCTATCACGTTTACTTTTGTCATCACTCCGAGCACTGCTACCGCGTTCTTCAGTCGCACTTGCGTTTGTGCGTTCAATCGAGACGACCTTTGCTCCCTCAACAACTTCGAGTCTTTCTCCAGCTACCTCGCGCGCGAGTGCAAGCATGGTCGTCGTAAACTCATATGGGTGAACCTGCGCAGTCGCTCCCGGCCCCGCCATCGATGCATATGCGTCGGTAAATGCCTTGTCGACCCAATCAAGATCGTCTGGAAGACCTGTGGCACCAGGCGATTGACTGTGACTGTGACTATGCAACCCGCCATTGCCAGGTCTAGATGTGCTACGAGCACTGGCATTGGCAGCATGAGCATGGCCCTCCCACTTGCCACATGTGACTTCCCGCCATCCCCACCGCTCCTTCCCTTCATGTCGAACCGCCAACTTCTTATGCTCCTCAAAGGAAACCTCCGTGAGCTCATGCGGGTATGCCCAGTTGGCTACTAATCCTGCTGCCTTTCCCGAAGCACCCGCGGCGATGGTAGACGCTTCCAAGAGCGTTATGTGGTAGTTGGACGTCGAGAAGAAGGGGTGCCGAGTAATGTAATAAGCGGATGTGCATCCGATAATTCCGCCCCCAATAATGACGATGCGGCGCTCCTGTGAAGGGCTTGTGGACATGGCGCGTAGAATCAGGGTGCACACTGCAGATGCCTAGAAGGATCAGCTTAGTGATCACGTGACACTACCAGATAGAGCTCCTTGGAACCGAAAATTGCAACACCCTTGGAACGCCATAATGCAAGATCTACCGTTAAACATAAATGGTTGTGCAGTAAGACATGTTTAACCAAGTATGTGTCTGTGGTTATACTGCATCTTCCTGGAACAATGATACAATCAAGGGCGCTGAGGTCCATGCAGTCTTCTATGCAGTCTTCTGTTTCTAGGCTTACTTTGCCGGACACCCCGAGTCAAGATTGTCTTCAGCTATCCTCTCGAGCACCTATGCGATTGGGGGGGATTTCGTAGAGACCCTGTGTATGAACCACCATTGAAAAAGTAAGACACCTTATCAATTAGATCCTGCATTGTCTATTTGTGTATTCATCTGAACAGTGGAACACCAGATACATCTGTGAGACCGTTACAAAAGCCACTTCAGGCTTATGCTCCAAGTACTGGGTATGATAACTGTTCATATGGTTTGAATCTTCCCCTGATTTGGACGTCTCAAAGTGAATGGGTATTCTGCAATTCTACGATTTGGACAACTCGTCTTACTATGCCTCCTCCGATTTCAGACATCGACCACTGGCGTTCACTCCTCAAGACACCTTCATTGCTTGGCTTTGACATATGTCCAAGACCACACGGTAATGTGGACGAATTTCCTTTTGAATACGAGATCGCATCGATATCGCATCGATTAATTCATACATGTCGACTGGCCCCGGCTCTGGCCAAGGAAAAACAGATGCAACTATATCAATGTCCAGTCTCACGCTGACCTCAGACATTTCGTCTTCGTCGATAGGAGCTCGAGCATAGGTCCGGGTTACACCACCCAATAACCATCCAAGCTGGTGTACACGTATAATTTCCTTGGGTCAATATGACGTCTGTGCAGAATGTAAGATGTATAGAACACCCCTGGAATGACTCAGGGTGGACAGATGGTAATCTTAAGCGTATGCGGTCCACCCCTGTTCATGCCCTCATAATTCAGAATCATTGCTTATGTCTGGTGCGTGATTAATTGTCCACGACCGCTTAGACATTGTGCTGATATGTATAGCTTTCCCAAAGCAATAAAACGACATCAATGTCTCCGAGCTGTCATCATGCGTCTTCTGATATCAGCGTTCAGACATCTGATGTTAAGGCCTCTCCGCATGCACCTTGCCCGTAAATCTAAAAATTCCCATGGATGACTTGTGACCACCAGTTCAACACTCGTTTCGGACCTTCAACTTGTTTTCTCGCACCTGTGCAGTCTTTCCTGGAAAAGTGAAGGACTTGATTTTGGCGCACCGCGCAGCAACGTTTCATGAGAAGATTGGATTACCCCGCACAGCATACTTCAAACCGACGTGGATTGCGATTAACTGCGATCTCTCGGGAAATGGAGCCCCTAACCGCCACAGTGTGAGATGAGTATAGATGACGCATCGGGAGCCCGGTATTGCGGTGAACCGGAGTCTTTTGCATCTAAGGAGGGATTGAGGGACATTGATGGTCGACGTTCGAACACAAAGAACTGAAACCTGGGCACTGACGCACATACAGAGCTGGAGCTGAGTCCGAGCGCCTGGACACATTTATCAAACCATGTGGGGACCATTTAGCCTGTTGATAAATGAAGATCTCGAGATTCAGGAGTCATGCAACAGTGCAGGTGCCCACAATTCTTTTTGTTCTCTGTAACGGGACGGGCGCTTAACACTAGTGATCACGGACGCGGCGTCAAACACGGCCCTGGGTCGGCCCTCTTAAATTTTCCTTTATAAGTGCAGCTGAAATGGTTTGGAAAGAAAATATATTATTCCTGCCCTACAGCCTAGTTCCCGCCCTTTACAGGGAATTTTTAATATTTCGCCAGCGCGACCACACAGCACACCATCATCCCAATATTAATAATGCTCGCCGAACGCCGTCCCGCGCTCTCCTTTGTATCTACCAACCTCCCTGCGGACAAAGAAAACGCGTTCCTCGCGAACCGACATTCTCACTCGCGCCCTCGTAGCGCTCATAGTCGCAGGCGCTGTGCGCGCACTGTCGTGTCCAACTCACACTTGTTGGCTGCAGCCGCCAGTATCTGCCCTGCTTGTCCTCGTCATCGCCCCTCACGCCTCACCCCTTACAATGTACATATGGCAACTAACGGTCACCCACTACCATCTTCGTCATCTCAGACGCGTCTCTGTCTCCTCCGTCAGCTTCCCCGCCCGAGATTTCACCCAATCGACGTTCGCGCAGTTGTAGCTGTTGACCCAGTTCTTGCGGACATTCCCCTTAGTTACATTCAGCACAGTTTGCAAGAGATGGGTCCTCGGTGAGCTTGTCCTTGTTTTATCAGCAGGACACCTTACCAAGCCAGGAATTAGACTCCTACACGCGACACGTAGCACGACAGCGACACCACCTACTAATCAACTTCCCCAGCAGCTTCGCTTGGTTTGCAATGATATTTCCGTTGAGCCTCCGAGTCACATCATTGCCGCGTACACCAACGCCAATCCCCGCATAACTCTATTTCCTATACACGCCCTCGTCTTTGTCACGAGCTGTGCCCATCTTCCTACACTCCCTGTTTCAAGACCAGACACCCCTGCTACGCCAGGCGGCGCTGTTACACTACCCGTTATCCCCCTCCGTTTACCCAGTCCCGCGTCATTCCCCATCCTGGTGTCCTACCTCTATACGAAGCGCGCAGACAGTCTCTTGGCTGAGCTACTTCCTGTCCGAAATCCGTCATCGATAACTCAGCTCGCGCGAGCGCATGCTGCCGCTTTTCCTGTGAATGTACTGATTGCCAATATTCACAAGGTTCATGGATTATGGAACAATGTATCAGCCCTAGGCATTTTCGACGACCAGTTATTGCGAGCCTTGGAGCTGGCGTGGGAGGTCCTATTGGACGCATTGGCCATAAGTACAGGTCAATCCGTGGAAGCTGGAATCACTTTGGATGAAGAGCTGGAGTAATTGTCTGCTGTTCCTGGGCTTCCACTATTCGACTTCAATATTTATTGCCCGCCAGCTATGGTTTATCAAACGCCCTTGCACCCTGTTATACTAGTACTATTTTCTCGTAACTGTTCAGAACGTTCAAGTTTTACGACTTGTGACAATTCTTGTGACGGAAAGTGTCAGCTCTGGCTTTTCGTGGCTGTAACTCAATGAACGGGCTGATTCATGTCTCCAATCTCGAAGAGGCCCCATGCTCCTTGTGCTACCTATAAACCCTAGCATTTCCACGCCGTCGTGGAATGATTTATCGGCACCCCGACTATGCCTTCCCTAACGCGGGTTTCAACTCAGGTCTCTGTGCCACTCCTGTGGGAAAGAAGACATAATACTTTGTCAGTTATGAGCATCAATAAATTGAACAAACTATGGTCCGACATGTCATTGGACGCATGTTTGATCACCGCGCAAACGGTTTGCCCACCCGAGTCATCATGACGCCAATGCTTCGAGTATTCGCAACCTGAGACAACTTCCAACTTGACAGTCAACATGTGGGTGGCTCACATCGCACCAGGTATCGTCCAGACATATCGATACCTTAGACAAGTTCTTACTGTTGGACCATGTTTTATAGGCCTCGTGGCGAAGCCGTTCGTTCCCAACGTTCCTCTATGGGTCCTTGCCCTCGCTGGAGCCCTTCCAGATGCTCTCCACTTCATACTCAACCTAATCAGAATCGAGTCCTTCAATTTCGATCCTACACTCGTCAGCAAGGGCTGTTTCCCATATTCAAATGACTATCCCTTTACACATTCTCTGCTGGGGATGGCTATCGCTGGTTTGCATCACTATGGGACCATGCTTCTGTAGTGCTTCCAGTTGACTCCAACGATAGGGTTTATCTACGCGGGGATCTATACAGCCTTGACGGACCGCAGGGTGACGATCCACGACCAAGGAACCATCCTACTCACCGTGCTTTCCCATTTCTTGCTGGATCTTCCAGCCCATCGTAAGGGTGCGTACTCACAGCCCCACGTACCAGCTTCTTATTGTGTGACCACTTCTAACCTTCCAGATGTGAAGACCACGCCGGGGTGCAGCTGTGCGTTTGGGCCAGGGCTTTTTGACCATCCTTTCGCACTTCTCATCCTTGAAATGGTAATACTCTGGTCCGGTTTTCTGGTATGGAATGCCGCATCGCCTCCCTTCGCCAAAGCAGGCGCAATTCGCGACCCATCACTCCCCAAGGCACTGCTGATCTTCTTCGCACTGGAACAAGCGCATTTCTGTTTCGGGTTGTGAGTTGTCTATTTACTGTGTGAGAAATTTAAATCCTAATCATATGGGTTCGTAGAGCCCCGACGCTGGAGTCCAGATTCATCCATGCACCAATATTCCTCGGGGAAATCCTCCTTAATTCATATTTGATTGGAAGGCTTGATCGATCGTCGCCTTGCAGACGAATGCTGGCCGCCACTGGCCAAGTAGACGGGAATAAGTGGTCATTCTGAGGAGATGAGGGCTGGCTCATTCGATCCGTCTACAAGGCTCTGTTCTGTGCTTGACAATGCTTCCAGTCGAACTCGATACTCTTCTTCCAGCACACGTATGTATTTGTATCGTACCTCAAGCCTCATTCTGCATTGAGGTTGTTCTAATGACCTTATAAAGAAATGATAGCCTTGAGGGAGAAAGCTCAACAGAGCAGAATCAGGTTTAAGTTTACTAGGGCCATGTGTCCGTGTAAGCCGTCACTGAAGTTTTACATTCGTAGATCCATGGAAACACACCAGCACCTGATGTGCGTGTGAGGACCCACTGTCTTGTTCATTGAGTTCATTGACATAGGTCCCAAACCTTCCTCCCAAGCTTCCCTTGGCGTCACATACATAACGCAATCAGTAGGAACAGAAAGATGCTGTCTCTCGTCTCGAATACTGGCACATACAGAAACAACTAGAAGAGGTATGTCCTTTCGCTATCCTGGGTTAGGCCCACGAGTCAAATGACTCTTCTCCACGTTGGCTTGATGATCAGGTACCCCAACCGTATCTTCAGGACCGCTGGGTGGTCGCCTTCTCTATATCTGCCGCCCACAGAGCGGCGCCCACCGTCGACGTGAAGGTGAAAAATATTGAGGTGAATGGGATAAGATTCAGTGCGACGGCAGAGGTTCCAAAGCTACACATGGAACATTATATGACAGCATGAAGAGCCATGATACTCTGCGTACGCAATATAGCCTCCGCGACGCCGTTCAATCTCCTGTTCCTTCCGCCGACGGTCATATCCTTTGAGCTGAAAATAGCGGGAGTGGTAACTGGGTCCCGTTTTGCGTCCTTGAACGACCAGAAATGTGGCTGTACCAACGAAAGGAATGATGTTGAGCGGGAGGAGGAGGATATATTCGACGAGTTGGGCCAGTGAGAACCTTGGCCGTGGATGGTTACACTAAGCATCATCAATGTCAGAAGAGTCTGCATACTTGTTTAATGGCTCCATGAGACGCTTTCCGAGCTTGGTCCCCCCTTCACGATGATAGTCTCCTGTCTTCAGCTCTCTGCCTTTACTCACAAGCACAGCCTGGCCCTTGCCAATGAGCGTGGCATCGAATAAGTCAGTGAGTGCACCCTGTAACAGGAACGCTCTGGCAATAAAGGTTACAATCGTTGTGGACTCGGAGAGAACGAGCGCGATCGCGTTTATAGGACCGAGCGGCCCGTTTACAAGGGTGAGAACAGCAGCTTGAGGCACATAAGTAAGAAAGAACATTGGAACAGTGACGCTGACTGTGAGTACTATGCATGGAAAAATACGCGAGTACACGGGAGGATATAGAGATGCATGGGAGAAGAGGTATGAAACCCCGAGGGGAGGATAGAGGTAGGTCTGCGAGATTATTGCTTCACGAGAAACCTGTAGAATGTAGAAGACGCGGTTTCTAAAATTTTCCTTAAGCGACATGATAGTTGAGACTAAAATCGAAGCAGACACATGAGGCGTACTGACGACACAAACGCGTTAATAAACGCCCAGGTCAAGAGTTAGCGTCACGCGTCACATGACCAGGCTTTCGCCGACCACATTTTCCATCCATGTTTTCCACACTCCCCACGTTCGTATCCCTTCCATACTCCCAGCCTTTTAAACGCGCTGCTTTGGGACTTTTCCATGGCAAAACCAAGCTATACGGCAACAACGTCCCCTTTTCAAAGCACAAAACCCGCCGGACATGGCTACCCAATTCACACAAGAGGTCGATGTATTCAGAGATCATGGGTAGGGTTGTGAGGACAACTATCACGGCGCGTGCCCTCAGGACGATTGACAAGGTGTGTGTAAACTTGGCGCTCTGAGGCAGCAGAATGGACGCCGTGTGCTCATGTGTCCTGTGGCAGATGGGTGGTATCGATAATTATCTCCTAAACACAAAGACAGACCTACTGGGCTGGGAGGGCATGCGGTTGAGGGTGATGGTTCGTGAAAAGAAACGTGCGAACGAGCTGGGGGCTGCGCAGTCGTCGACATCATCGACGCCATTATTGCGCACACCACCTTGAAATATATATATATATATTGTATATTTAATTCAGTATGTCTTCTCTCATATAAGCGTTCCCTGCTGACGATCAACAATATATAGTGTATCATCATATCAATCGTTTCTTTTACGCGCTTGTGTCTTATAATCTAAGTAACCGCCAGACGCAAAACGGGACACGATTCGACAATAGAAGTTCCGGTGACTGTACTATGTCGAAGGCGAAGGCATTATTGCCCAATGGCCCTCACTGCCAACGCCGGTCCTACCGAAGCCTTCTACAACATTGTCCTATATATTCTCACTTTCTCCTCGTGTTCTCTGTCTCCGATCACAAGATGTACATCGACATTGGGGTCCCATCCTCTTGCAGCATCGCAGTTTGCCACATCTCGCATATTTCTTTGCTACCAATGCACTCATGCGTCGTGAGACAGTCATATTAAACTCTCGGTCATATTTCCGCCCATTATAATCCGCAAGCCTCCGGTCTGAGATAAGTAAGTGAGCTATGAAACCAAAGCCAAAACAAGAGATAGAGCAAGGAAACGAATGCTGATGTGGAAAACGAAGGAAATAATGAAATACTAAGTGCCATACTGAATGTAAATGCTACAATCTTGCCGAGTCTAACCGTGACGGTGTCACAGGTCTGCTGCCCGTTTTCCGCCGCCACCACTTGTGGCCGCTCCCGCTCCCGCCGGTGGTTCCGCCCTCATGTCCTTGATCGCTGGCACTCGCACTCGCGCGCTGACTGGAGTCAAACGATCCCCTACTAGTCCCGTCGGTCCCGGTGCCCTCCGAAGTTCCCGAGTCCTGCTTCGGCGGCTTGGGTGTAGGCGCAGGCGGAACATAATAAGTAAATGGTGACACTGTACTTGACGCACTTGGATATGGATTGAAAATTGCCTCGATAAGTGCTTCCGTAGGATGCAGCTGCTCCTTTTGTAACGAGGCATCGCCTGTCTTGGGTGGCAATGGAATGGCAGAGTCGAGATTTTTGCTCTGACCCCCTCGTTTTCCCGAGCCAACAACACGCCACCGCTTCTTGGGCCGCAGCTGCTGCCCTAGCAATTCCAAAGTTGGGTCGGTAGCCTCTTCCGATTCACCGACTGGGGAGATAAGCATTCCATCTTCATTCAGTTGGATGAACTCCCCGAGCGAGCTAGACAACCAAGGGTCGTCCATGGGGATATACCGACCGAGCGACGGGAGTGGTACGTTTGAGGCACTAAGAAAGTCGGAGATCCCAGCTTTAATTTCCTCTTTCCTTAATGGAGGAGCGCGATAACGTTCTTCTCCCGATATCTGTGTCATGGTGATTGTCATCTGCACATACAATCATGAATAGGGCGGTCAAGTACACAGAAAGTGGGCGCACATTCAGCATCGCGTTGACCTTACTTCGGCGGAGGAGGTAGTTGCGAGTCACAGGCCCTGCGTCAACGTATTCTGCTAAATTCACGTCGACATGACCCAGTCGGGGATTGAGAGGAGCCTCAGGGTCATTAGGAATGACGCGCTGACACGTATAATTGTCGATCTATCAGTACCTAATAATACTCAAAGACTCGGACCCACCTGCATCACAGTCAATTTGAGCTCACTCGAGAGAAGGGCGAGCGAGTCTTTCTCTATCGACATTTGCACGGCAACGTCGATCTCGCTTTCGAAATCAATGTTAAAGTCACGCAGAGGTAGAAATGGAGTGTGGCCCCTAGCTTCAGTGCGATAGTCAATCCCGGGGTCTTCTAATGGTGATGAATTGAGGCTAGGGTTGTCCTGGAAGTTGGAAATGGAGGTAGACGTGGAGCTCGACGTACTCTGCTTTGACAGGGGTCGGTCCGAATACGTAGAGTGAGGTCGACCAACAGGCAATATGGGGAGAGGTAGCGAGGATATGTCCTGCTCCTGGACATGGTCCTCTTCCATGTCTTCATGTGCCACTTCCTTACCCTTCCCTTTGCAATTGACATGTGCATTTACATGCTCCATACGTCTCCTCTTCTGTCCGTCGAGTTTGAGCGCGAGTGCGCGTCCGAATCCTATTGGCCGACCAGCGCTGTTTACAGCTTGGAGGTGGCGAAATTTCCACTTGATTCTGAACTCGCCAGACATGAGCGGCACACTCTGTAGCTGGTGTATCACAAGTTTGACGTGGAAGACAGCATGTTTCTGGAGGGGTAGTAGGTCTCGGATATGGGTGACGATGCTGGGGGCGCTGTGCTCTGTGCTGTTGATAGACATGGCATCCGGGCAAAATCATGAATGTGCGGTCATAAAAACTGAAGGTTTGAGTTGTGGGGGTGGCGTATTGTAATCATGGTCTGGCAGGGACTTTTAATTAGGCGGCGCTCTAATCTCGTCTTCCCAATGGAGGTTGTACCAGACAGTCCAGCGCGCTGTTTCACCTCAAATATAGTCTTCGGTATAAGTATGGAGATGGTCGACCCACTTTCCATTCTTTGCGTACCTTGCTCGTTCATGGGGCCCTAAGTACTAGCTCGTATTCAACTGAGGAGCCTGACAAAAATATGGTGACATGATATGATACGTTGCCGTCCTAATACTTACTGTATATTTATAAAACTAGAATCTCTAAGTTCATGCATCTCAGATCCGATTACTATTGGTTACAGCTTTATTCGTGCTACCTTAATCTTATCAGAAACCACAGGTGTGACGCGCAGCCTGATTTTGCAACCAAGTTACAATGATCTGACACCATGGCATATCGTGGGCAAGACTGCTCCGGATCCACGCGACAATCAGATTTTAGAAGATCTAGTCGGGGAACATGACAGCAACGTTATACCTCAACCCTAGCATGCCTCGCGTGCTTATCACTATATCCACTGTCACGCATGAGCCTTCATTCTCCTCCCTTTACCCCCATTGCCCCAGTATACTTGAGGTTTATAACCATGCCGCTCTCCCCTGCGACTTCCTCCCGCCCAATTGGCATCTAACATCATGGCATGCGATTTAATCCTCAGAAGTGCCTCTCGAAGGTGTTGCAGAAGCCACGGCCAGGGACATCGATAGACCTCGAGTGACGGGCGGATAATATAAGTCCAATCTTAAACAGTAAGGACAAATTAGTGATCACTTTCATCAAGCGACGCCCATGGGAGGGTTACTGCTTGCCTTGGAGAATAAGGCTTGTCTGGGCATCTTCTCTATAAAGACCTTCTGGTGTACTTAATATGATGCCTTTATGGAAGGTTTCATCGTGCGGTCTCGCCCCACGAATCGCGACAAGGCTGAGCGCCTCCTTTAACCGCAGCTTGATTTTTGTCCGTATTATCCCTGATTTGTGTAGTGGCCGTTTCGGTGTTACAACCATCAGAGACATGGGGAGCGTGTGTGCCGCACGACGCTGATCTCCAACTGTAACGGAATCCTTTTTTTCTTCAAATCCTTGGGTCCCGTATTTCTGACCAGGCATTTGTCGAGCAATGACTTCTGCAAGCTCGTTGCTGATTCCCCGGTCCTTTAATTTAATAATCAATTCCGGTACTTCGAACTTCCTGAGTACAGCCTGCGGGTACGCGTGAATCCCGAATAGAGGACAGTGATAATGTGGTACGATGCGCATCAATTGTTGCAGACGTAGATTCGCCAGGGGGTGTGAGTGGTCAATGACTGGAGTGTTCTCTGGTCCGAAGTTTAGGTGGGATAAGGAACCTGGGTTGGTACGCTTGAACTAATGTTTGAAGATCAGAATGGTAAGTGAGACAACAGGTATCTGTGACAGGACGTACGCGAATGCTTCGGATCCCGGCAGCCTTTGTAAGACCTCTGAACTCTGGCGATGCTGTTGCAGGGACCGAACATGAATTTGACGCATTCCTAGCTAGACTCGCAACTAGTCTGTCGTACCGCATACGGTAGACAGACTGGGCAAATCTGAGTTTCAATTACTACCAGTATAGGCAGCGAGCTCGCCGGATGACCAATCTGGTCCCGCCCGTACAGCGAGCTCGATCTTTAGCCTATCGCCTTTCGCAAGTGCTTCAGTACGGTGGTTGATGAGCCATCTGTGAACTTGTCTACTATCAGAACACTATGACACTAGACAGACAACTGCGACAGTTCTTACCCTTCATTACTGCCCGACCGGCCGCCTCTCTCATAGGACTCTGCGAACGATACCGACATTAAGTTGCCGCTGGCGCTGACGTATAAGCCCGGCTCTTGCTCGGGTTTGGGTCCATTGACTGCGTTAGTCTCATTGGTCCTGGAGGCGTCATTGTCAGACCTTTGAGTCCTGACGACGTCTGTTTGCCCAATGATAAACCGTTTCGTCGATGGGCCTTGCCTCGTTACTGGAGGAGCTATGCATACTGGTACCGTCGACTGTCAGCATTGGCCGTGAGTATGGTACAGGCTCATTGAAGTGTATATCCATGGGACGCACCGCTGCCTTTCCCTTGCTCTCATGCGAGTGATTAGCCGACTTTCTAGCTTTCGCGTTCATATCCACCTCCGCAACAGTTTGGGCTTTCCTCCTCGTCCTCGCGCGAGAATTCTTGAACCAGTTATAGACCCTCCGAAAATAACTGTGCGCAGCGAAACTTTGCTTTAGAAAATCATGAGTGGCACGACATAGCATAGCACGCACTCTTTGTTGGTCTTGTCCATGTCTGCATCAGATACATGACTCCTATGCTGCTTATACCGCATCGCATTCATCTCGCGTCCCCACTCCTCTTGTTGCTTGCGGGGAGGGAATGGGTTCTCTAGGAAGTGGCCTTGGAGTATATCCAACTCCCATGATTCCCATTTGTAGGGGCTGTGGCACATGTTCCGCTTCCTGGCCGTGCTGTTTTGAGAGATGTTCGTCATGGTCGGCACTCGTGTGGACAGGACTCCGTGGGTCGACGATGCCGCGTCACCTCGTGCAAATTTGACTGATTCCTTTAGCTGACTTGGTGGCCTGAGGCGCAAGATGCCGAGAGGTAGCAAGTCATGTTGTGTTATAGCCATTGGTTTGTGGAGGACTCCACCTATTGCGAGGTGAAGGAGGACGAAAGGATTGTCAGTGGCACAAAGAAAGAGCAACTCCGGGAATCAGGCTCGTTCTCCACATTCTTTGTTCCCGCGCAGGTCCACATCAATGTTTGGTGGCACTCTCCTTCGTTGGCCACTTGAGATCACATACATTTCTAGCATGGTGAAATTTCCCAAGCCTTTAGTTATTTCGTCGTAGTAGTGTAGGAACCATGGGCAAGCCGCGAAAGGTTTGTTTGTCCCGGATCTCTCACGTCCCAACCGGTTCTACCTGTTCCTTTTAGCTCCCCATTTTACCAAGAGCATGAGCCAGCCACTGACCTTGTGCCTCCAACGTCGCATTTCTATCCTACAACACGATTATACAGCTTTGCGGACGTGGGAGCAATGCTTAGTCACTGCAGGGGAAATAGTTAGATGATGGTGAGTGGCACGGCGATATCATAGACGATTCCGAATGACAACTGGTTTAACAGACTTTTCGAACATGAAGGCTAGTATTTGTAGACTCTCCAGGCCTTTGAATCTTCTAGAAACACGAATAACACAGAGGTAATGATTGCTCGAGAGGTGATTATGCACAGTCTAGGGGTCCAACACATATTTGAGCTTTCTGTTATCTCTGACAACTAACGCTGAAGGTACCAGACGTCAAGCACACCGCATCGTAAATCTACCAGAAGTATACAGCAGCGGGGAGCAGGCTCTCTTCTACTACTACCCTCCCATGAACCATGCGGTGTGTCGGAAAAATCCGAAAATCCATATCCGGCTTGCCAAGCCATCAGGTTGTGGGATAGCCTTATTAGGCCGATCATTGATCAACATGGAGTGGTACAAAGCTCGCATTTGTCCAAGGTCTATGGCACGAGGCACGTGACTATGTCCACTTGCGTCCTCAGTCCATATTCCTTCCCGTTGTCCCATTAGTATATAAGGCCATGTTCTCCTACATGCCTCTCCTTGTGTCCTTCTCACATATCTTATGCTCGATAGCCATAAAGGCTTCAAGCTCCCTCGTTTTTCACACCCACTCCCACTTTATTCACTTATTATTTGTACTTATGCTTGTGCTGGCTTGAGCATGGCCTACACCCTGGTTGCGCAAAAGAGCACTAGCATCACTATAGAAAACTTGCTCACCCAATTGTCACGATCAAGTAAGCATAGAGAAATTAAAAAATGTCATGTAAATATTGTTACCACAGACAGCACCACAATAAAATATGATAATTTACACTGCATAAGTATTTTCCAGAACTTGTGCTGAATTATGCTGGCAAAGAGCTGCTTTATAGCTCATTGCCACATTTGATAAGGTGTAATCAAGTCTGATCAGGATATTCGGATTTTTCCGACAGGTCACTCATCAGTTTCAAACATTTGAAGTGGCTATCAGCACATATAAGTCGACTACCATCCTTAAGGTTATTCGCTTTTGCCCTCGCATGTGGCACTGTTCCTCTCGGCCCCCAATGACGCTCGAAATCTCACACATCCTAGCAATACGGATGGAGACTTGTATAGCAGGAATAATCCCCGTCGAGAATTTTGCCTAATCACTGCTGCCACTGTTAACTTGAACAGCCACTGTTGAATGGAAGATCAACTAACTCCTGGAAGAAGCATGTCTTGTTGTAAAATGGTGCGCTTACAGATAACGAAACTCTAATACTTATCATTCGCCGACGCTGTACAATGACCATGGTTCTTCAGATTATTTCAGTCAAAGAGTGGTTTCAAGCCATGATGTCGGTGTTTAACGTTGCCGTGCGAAGATGTATAAGAATGTGCTGAGTGAGCTCCTCTGTTGGTATTATATATATATCTGTGATAATGATTTCAATACGACCCTGACCAATCAATACTAGGCATGACACCCAGCCTTTCCTGGCGGCTTCCAAATACACTTGTTCCTTCTTTCCGATGTATACACAATTAACGGACCAGTCAAATATTTCGACTCGCATGGCGCCAAGCTTCGCCACTGCACATAAAGCGCTCCAGGCCATCCCAACAGTCTTTTCAATCTCACATCACCGCCCGCATGCAGCTCAGCAAGTCTGCCCTTCTCGCTTTAATATGCATGGCCAATGTCAGTGCTCGAGCAGTCACCTCATCAGGTAGTGGTGTTTCTCCTTGGCGCAATATTCTAGAAGCCTTTCAAGAGCCAGGAGCATGTCTCTCTCCTTGCCACTCAGATGGAAGCTGTCGGATCCCCTGTCAGTGTGTTCCGTTTGTGAGTGGTTCAACATCATACGGATAGAAAAGTAACTAACCAGCTTCAAGGTGGAGCGCTGCTTGCCAATCTGGTAGTGGTAAGCGTGCTTTCTGAGTGTTTCCAAAATACGAGCCTTGACGACGTCTTGATGCACCACAAGGCTATGATATGGGTTACAAATGATATAGAAATGTTTTTGACAGCAACGCCATAGACGTCTTGGCAATCGATGCTGTTGTTGATTGGGGCTGATATCGGTGTCCACATTGTGACGGTTTACAAAGCTGCTAGGAGAAATGTTCAGAATCGTGCAGACCAATTGTCTGTCCTCGGCAGTGCTGTTACGTCCCAGAGTCTATCATATATATTTGCCAGGACGTCGTGATACTTATAGCCGCGCAGTACACTATACAGCATTTATACGTATATAGACTTGCGGTTTGAAAGGTCATCTAAGTCGTTCAACTCGTAATTCAATCCACAAATTCCATGATTGTGCGAGTCTGGTAAGTTAGGGGCTCCAACCAATCTGTCAAGCCGAAGGATCGAATTGCCATGCTGTATGTAATAAAGCCTTAAATCCAGGCTATATTAATATTCTTGTTTGATGTGATTCACGTAGTTATCTGTGGAGATTGATCATATAGCTTGTAGGTCTCAAATGTCACAACATGTATTCAATTGGTAGTCGATTGGTGGATTCGACGAGAGGTCACTATACTTACGCAGGTGGTGTCTTCATATTCAGGCCATGATATACAGTTATAATAATATAATGTAATAATAAATGGGTTCATAAATCCAATCCAGATCTGCGTCAGCTAATCACCATCAGAAATCTCAATCACCTCAGAGTCAGTACCACCCCCGCTGCTCCGTTTCTGATTACGTTTTAAAGTTTGCTGTGCATGCACTGAGCGCCCAAGCGCGGTTGCTGGGATGATCATGGGCATTGAAACCACTGGGTCGGCATGTCTATTTCCCGGCCTAGGAGGCTTTGCCTTTCGCCGTGAAGGGAGTAGATCACGGACAGCATCATCCGCTGAGGAGAACTCATCAATATCGAAGGATTCACGTGAGACGCCTGCGTTTAGAGCCAGCACTGGTTTTGGTTTCGACTTGGAGCCAGGAGGTCGACCACGAAGCCGTGGTAGTTCTATAATTTTCTTTTCTTCAAGTGGCCGATGTGAGGAGGACGACGAGTCTGTCCCACTGACGGCGTCAAGGTCAAAAAACTCGGTTTCTTCTTCCAGTGGAACGACTTGAGGTTTATTCTTCTTCGCCTGCTTCCTGGGGGTGCCTGTCGTTGCACTCTTGGCAGTGTGTGACTTGCGGTGTCGAAGAGGAACCCTTGCTGGGGACATGTCGGATTCATCTTCAAAAATTGTTCCCCGACCGTGGTCGCTCCCCTGTTCTGCTTCTTCCACAATAGCGTATTGTTCTATCATTGTACCATGGTCACCAGTTCGACGGCGAAAACACCCCCGTATTACGTCTCCCCACAAAATATAATTATGGCAGCTCTTGCATGTCCCTCCACGGGGTATCAGGGATGGCGCGGAAGGCCCACGAGATGGCGTGAGGAAAGCGTCTGCGAGACATGACAGATGTGAGTAAGCGATGCAACCCGAAGTAGGACATAGTGCTAATGAGAGGGCGTCCTGCAGGGTAGCGGTTTAAAATTAGTGCAAGGAAACGTAAAGACGGGCATAATTACAGCATTGTGGAAGTCCAAGTCAGAGCCGCATACTGCGCACTGCTGAGGTTCGCCAGTGGAAAGCACGGTTGTATGTTTAGCGAGGTGCTCTGACGTGAATATTTCTGACAAGAATTGATTATAAGAATGCAAATGACAACGGAGCTCATACTATCGGTTACGTCGATAGGGCCCATACGTCCACTTCCTACATCATTGCTCTTGCCATCGACTCCTTCTAATTCCACACAATAAGTAAATCCAGCGGGTAAAGGGGTTGTATTTCTGCATGCTTCAGTCCAGCCTTTGACGGCTTCAGGAGTGAACAACTTGATGTGCAGGGGCCAAGAAGTGTATGGGTGCGAGGTAAGCATCATACGCGCCACTCTATGCACATGGTAAAAACACGACCACCACATAACTAAATACTTGA
This sequence comes from Ramaria cf. rubripermanens, assembly GCA_003316465.1. Taxonomy (NCBI): domain Eukaryota; kingdom Fungi; phylum Basidiomycota; class Agaricomycetes; order Gomphales; family Gomphaceae; genus Ramaria; species Ramaria cf. rubripermanens. Next base: position 34,125 of record QFFB01000046.1, read on the forward strand.
AACGCACGCGATGTTGGCCTTCAACGACCTAGCTTTCGATATGTCTCCCTGTTTCAGGTGCCGAGAAACATCTGGGTGCTGCCACGCCCATTCAAATTGCAAAGCGGCGAGCTTGCTGGGGAATCCGTGCACAATCATGCTCATAGCCCAAGGCCTATTCCGTGAGGTCTTCCAAGCGCCCTGTGTAATTTCACCATTGTGTTGCCGGATGCGACGCGGTGGATGGGGAGTGCTGCCGATATACGTGGACGTGGATTTGGGGTTCTTGATGGATTTGAGCAGATAACATGCATAGAACGGAGGGAAAGTATGCGAAACCAGAGAAGACTTGGACGACTTGGGTTTCTGGGCCCGCTGAGTGCGAGTGGCCATATTACAAACAAGCACTCGACGAGCTCGAATAAGTAACGGCCAGCTGTGAGTGCGTGATAGCGCGCGCGAGGTAAGTACACACGCCAGAACACGCTTTACTGTAAGCCAAGGAGAGCAGAAAACCGAAGTCACGTGACACGCGACTACCTCAGTGTAAGTAGTGAGCCCTAGGTGGCAATGTAGCCTGATCCTTCTAAGCGGACTATACATATTTAATGAAATTGCCGTCCCCGCAACATCCTTAACGCTAGTATTTCTTCGTCCATCAAAGTATCTTTGGTATCTTGAGCTCTCTTCGTGCGTTTGGGCGAGGGCTCATTGTCTGACATCTCATCCGTTGACGGTAGATCGAGCTCGGGCGGTCGGTAGTCTTCATCCTCGGAAGCATGTGCCACCGATGGACCAGCAAAGCCACTATTCTCCTCCTCCTGGAGAAAGACCCATCAGAATTCTAATTGATGGAAGAAATGGCGAAACGGCCCACTCACTGCACGCTCACGATCTTTTCGCTTTCTCTTCTTTTCACGCTTCTTTTCCTTAGCCTCCTCCTTATCACGTATATCAACCTCCCTCAGACGACTTCGCTCATTCTCGGCAAATTCCCTTCCGGCCCCTAGCGCATCGCCTTTGTGGAACGCGAGATCATCCTGCATCTCATACAGCTCATGTGCATTTCCTTCGTCATCGAATATCAGCTTTGTGCCAATACCTTGATACTTGAGCATTGCCTTCTTCGAACCGGCCGCCTTGAGTTTGCGTTTTGACAACGCTTCTGACCCAGGCAGTGTCTGGTCGCCACCGTATTCAAGAGCATGGTCAGCACGCTTCAGGGTGATAAAGTCTTCTTCCTCCTCCGGTCTCCCTATGAGACCGCTTGAATGGTCCACGAGTTTGGCGTAGTGGTCGGAGAGGATATTCTGATTCTTCCGCTCGAACATACGGTCATATTTCGTGCGCACACCTGTAGGCTGTAGCTTCCGATTAACAATTTCCTGAAGGATATGTAGTGGGGAATCACCTTTGACGAGAGTTTCTCATCCTCGCTAGAGCCATCGCCGTTTTCCTCACCAGATGAAGTGGCATGGTTTGTTTCTGCCTCGTTGATGGCTTCTGTTACTCTCGGAGCATTTTTCTTTTTCTGAGCAGTATCTTTTTTCAAGAACTTGATCTTGGGAGTTCCCGGCAGCCCAAGAGATTCAGCGAATTTGTCTGCTGGAAGCTCGTCCAGTTTGAAGATCGATTTATCCTTCTGCAAATAAATAGACTTCATGTACGACATGAATGCCTGCAAAAGGGGACAGTCAGGGAGGGGCGGGAGCTTGCCAGGTGCAGACAACTTACCCGCTGGCCAAGGTATTTGATCTCGGGCTCTTTAAATGCGAAATTCTGTAACTGATGCACAATACTTGCAACCTTGCTCTGTTTGGCCTTGATCCGCTCAATTTCTACCTCTTTGGTTGACAGCGCCTTAACCATACCTTCCTCCTCGCTTGGTAGTAGGAAAAGTAGACCTCGGCCCGCGCTTTCGTACCGAGCAGTTCGACCAACACGGTGGATGTATGTGTCCGCATCTTCAGGAGCGTCTAGCTGGACAACCCAGTCAACCGAAGGAAAGTCGAGTCCACGTGCAGCAATATCAGTAGCGAAGAGTACCGAATGAGAGCAAGAGAGGAAACGTTGATAAATATCTAGACGCTTGGTCTGCTTTTGCTTGCCATGCAGGTGGAGCAGTGAAATACCGGGCTGCATCTTACAGAAAGTCTCGAAAACATAGCGGACCTGCCATTAAGCTCGAACGAGAAGACATGACAAGGCGTGGGGATGTACCTGCTTCCCACTAGACATGAATACAATTGCCTTCATCTTGAGATGTGTCTTGATAAATGAATAAAGGACGTCAAGCTTTCTGTCTAGCTCGCAGACGAGATAATGTTGTTCAAGATTCTTTGGAGTGGCGACAACGGACCCCGCTTCTTGAACACTAACTGAAGCTGGAGCGTCCAGACTTAAGCGTGCGAGATCCTTGACTGACTGTGTCTGCGTTGCTGAGAATAGAAGTGTCTGCCGATTACGCGGAAGGTGCGAAATGATAGCATTCAGGGACCGCGCGAAACCCATGTCGAGAATACGGTCCGCCTCGTCAAGGACTAAAAATCAGGTTGGAATGGTAGCCAGTGAGTGGCAATGATATTAACCCACCCAGGATCTGAAGGTTCTGGCACTCAAAGCCAACCGTCTGGTCCATGTGTTGGAGTAGTCGTCCCGGAGTGGCGACAAGGATGTTCATCCTCGACAACCTATCCCGTTCATCCTTGAGGTTTTTACCTCCGATAACAAGCCCGGCAGAGAAACTATGATATCCGCCTATTCGACGCAAGACGTCAAAAATCTGCATAGCCTACAGGATTTGGTGAGCATACAAGGAAGGCAGAGCATTATAGAAATACATACCAATTCACGCGTAGGAGATATTATCAAAGCACCGAGGCCATCCTGCGGACCCCATCTACGACGGTAAAGGATATCCAGCACTGGGACAAGGAAAGCCAGCGTCTTCCCGCTTCCCGTTCGAGCGGCACCCAGAACATCGCGGCCCTTAAGAGCTAACGGGATGCTACGAGCCTGAATATCTGTCATGTCTATGTAAAAGGCCTTTTTGAGACCTAAAGAGCGTCAAACCGACGCAGATTTAACCGACGGGTTGACTCACCGCGTTTTGTCGGCTCAGAAACAGGCAGATCAGAGAATGCTGCTGAGCCTTCAGAGGTCTCCTTAATGGGTCTCAGAGAGCTCTCGAAACACGGATCGAGAGGAGCATACCTACAAAGTTTCGAGTAGCTTCCTCTAGTTCTGATAGCTTCTTGTCTTCATCCATTTTTTTTCCACGTCTGTTTCTTTGAACGCTAGACATGCTGCCAGCCAATTTTCGACGTTTTTTAATGTTTGAGGGGCCTGCTGACATTACTAGATAGCGCAGTAGCGAGCTGGCTCGATTAGGTGCCCACAACTATAATAGCTCCCAATTGAAAGTCCGACCCTACTAAATAAAGCGAGATCCACGACTAATTAATGAATGCTTGAGCCAAAACCTTGTGTACGATGCGAGCGCAGACTTCACGCATTGGCGCCGTGGTTGACCTTGGTTATTCGCCATCCATTCTGCACGTCGCTCTTTGAACGACCTTTGAGCTCCCCTGTATCACCAAGCATAGGAGCGGGACAAAGGGCCCTTCTACCCTCCATTTAAACCAATTTCCTCTACTTCAAGCACCCCCCCAAACCTGCAAATTTTAGGAGACAGTCTAGAGACATAAAGGCTAGCTTCCTTCGATTCTCCTCTGTGCTTCATTAAGGTTCTTGTCGGGACTAACTGTCTGAGGTCTTATTATGATGGACCGTCCCCTGTAATCCGCAAACTGCCTCCACTCGTACGTCAGGGCACTAGGAACATTATCACGATGCTTCAACTTGTGCTATAAGCACCCTTGCAAGTCAGAGACGAAAAGTTGCCAAGTCCGGAGGGGCATTATGACCTCAATAGATTTACCTGACGCACCACCCGTGCCGGTGGTTGTCAAACTATTTCAGATTTCGTCCTGACCTTGTTTATTTCTGGCACGATTCACGTTAGGCAGATTTATCGCCTGGAGCATGATTGGCTGCTAATGAAAAATGGACATTTGACCGTATGAGAATTTTACAGGGTGAGGTTCCTTTTGTCCTTTTTTTTAATCTCTGAGTCGTGAGTTGCGGCAAATACTCCATTCGTTGATATTTTTTTACGTAGATTGTTCTGTGCCATGGTCTATTGGCTTTTGCAAGGTATTTATTATATTGTTACCTTTGGTGGTCTCATAAATTGCCCCAGTGCTAACTCCCGAATGGGGAGATTGTTGGCTATTGGCGCAGTAGCTAGAGACGAAAAGACTCAGTGAATCGGTAATTCACTGAGCTTGCATTACAACTATACCTAGAGACGAAAAGACTACACTACAGTAAGTCACTTGTCGTCTTGTTACAGTGTAAGGTACGTACCTCAGTGAATCGGTAATTCACTGAGGCGTTTACTACCTACTTGTCCGATAGATATACTACGCTACGGTCATCCATGACCGTAACTATATATACTACATCAAGGGGTCCATAATGTCCGATATAGTAAGCCTGCGTTCCATGCTTATCCTCACGGGATCTCAACAGAGATAACCTTTAGACAAGCTCTGGGATTAATCGATGGCCCCACAGCATCCATGAAGGCCGCCGATGAGCTTGAAACCGGAGTAATTTACATAAAGTACAGCAATTTTGCACACGTTGTCACTACTGCATTGAATTCTGGCGTCTTAGGCAGGTTCACCTGCTATGCTATTACAGGAGGATAACATTATCATTCAACATGACCTTTCAAACCAAAGCTGCAGTGTTGTCTTGCTAGATTCCGGCCTTTACACAACACTTGAACCACCTTCTATGCAGGAGACAAGTGCCGAGCGAGCTGGACATGAGCGGATGAGGCTCTTGATACGATCATAAGTAATATTGACATTCGATCTCAATTATCAGGATCGGCTGTACTTGGAGACTTGGGAATAGTGGAACGTGTGAGTTATCGTGTTTGCAAACGAACTTAACTATACGGTCCAATGTTGGCCGAGCTGCACGAGACGGGATGGCTGACACCACCTTACGACAGTCCCCTGCTTCCGACGATATTAAGATGGAAGGCTTCTGGGAGGAATTCCGTGAGGGCCCTAAGTGGCAAATCCAAGTAGACCATCCTGAGGGGGCCGGGGGTACCCGACAGATTATCAAGAGCTCGAAGGAAAACGAATGGAATGAGCGCGTACTAGAAAGCTGGAGCTGCGATCATCGAGCAAGCCCGACAGTATGTCCCATTCTATTCGCTTTCTCTTAGACTCTTAATTATCTTGGGATAATGAAGAGCCTGAAAGAAAGCGAATGGACTGAACGCCTAGAAAGATGGGGCTGTGATCACAGTACGTCCTGAGATGGTGAAAATAATTCCACAGTTCCTCAAGTAGCCTTCAGACATTAGTTGAAATATTGGTTAAGGAGCACGTTTATGGCATTACTGCCTTTACATTTGTTCTGATCAGATCTCAGTCAATCGTTTCGGCATGGTATAGCACACCGATGTTGGAGTCTTCTTGCTAGCGTAATCCCTCATGTACACCTTGGCTTAGCTGACACTTCAGCTTCGGCACTCAGCCAGCGAAGGACAAACTTTCGTCTCATCATTCACGACTATGAGGCTTCTCCCTTGGTGATCTCAAGTTATCCAGACACGCAGACACCGTAAGTGTGCAAAGCCAACTGCCTTATATATGGATCATTTTCCCCACAGGAAGTCGGTATAATCGAACTTTGAAATATTCTCGTGTGCCGTCCCAACGATTTTCAGTGACATCATCCTCAATATCCACATCGGCCCACTCAATATCTATACCAGCATCTTTGAGATGAAGCTCCGAGAGCTGGGTATATACGTCGTAAAATAACGCATCTAGGAAGTGAAGGAATTGTTTTAGTAAGACACGGTAGCAATGCGACCAAGTAGACGAACTAGTTGCGCCGAGGCCATTAAAAAAGCTAAACCGGGCTTCTGGTCCAGAAAGAAGATCCGGCACGATATCGAAAAACTTCTTCAACTCTAAGGACATCGATTAGCAGCACGTTAGGCTACAGAATGAAACGGGATGCGGCCGTCTACCTTCGTATCCCTCTGCGAAGGTATCTACGTATACAACGTCCCAACCACCCTCTCCGTAGATGTCACCTGAGTCGATAAAATCCTGCCATCTCCCTTCAAGGATTGTAACACCGGTCCTGTCATGCCAGCCCCGGAGGCGCATATGTGCGAGAACATCCTGATGGGGCTCAATGATCATATGCCGAGAAGGCGGAGGGTCGAGAGCTTGAAATAGTGTGTCTATCTACGTCTCTGAGAATAATCGGAAGAGGGAGAAGTGACCATCTGACTTACAACGCCTAGTCCGAAACCAACATTGAGTATGCGAAGACCAGATGGACGTGGCAGATGGGTCTGACAAAGCTTATGAACAGTCGAATGCACTGATATCTGTTATGGTGAGGTCGGAGAAAGTCTGAAGTCAACACGTACTGATGGGCCTTTCCCAACCCATCATTACGCCCACCGTCTCGTTACCAGATACCACGGTGCAAATCTCTTGTCCATGAGCGTCATGAGAGAAGAGGAGCTTAGAGTTCAGAAATGCCTCTGTGGAACCGAATGGTCCATCATCTGTACTCCGAACAACCGCTGAAGGGGATCCAGATTTCGACGACAGTACCTGTAGAAGGTATTCTGTGATCGAGAGCTCGAGCAGATTCAAGCCATTGATAAATTTTGAGAGTGACCTGAGCGAATTCCGGCGTCACGAATGGTCCGGTATGACGCCTCATCGTTGAGCGAGAGTGCAATATCACCCGCTGTATTACCCAAATCATCGACTGCCCGTGAAAATATTGTTATCTTATGCTCGCCCGTAGGTAAAGGAATGCACGAACCACTATTCCAAATGGCCCCATTCTCAATCAACATCTGCACCATTTCGGGATTTTCAACAAAACATGCCGCATGCAGGGCCGAAAATCCATGGGTCTCTTCTTGATACCAGAGGGGGGCCCCTGCTTTGACCAGAGACTGAATAACCAGGATATCAGAAGGTAAGGAAGAGAATATGGTGTTGATGAGATGCGATCCTAGTCGGATAGCTGCGTCTACCTCACTGTTCCCGTCATCCATTTTTTCGTCCCAGGGTTTAGCACAGGTATTTATTGTCACTCCGTGACAGTACCCGTGACAGTAAATACTGTTGCTCTAATTAGCCAAGCGCCGGCGCTAGATCCTAACCGTAACTTCGTGGCACCGCACTGGACGTGGCGCAGACCCAGCGGCTTTCTCATGGTGTTACCATCTAATGTTCAGTTTCAGGGCAGATGGGATCTCGACGGTGATGATCGCTACGTGACGCACTGGTGTGGCTCCTCGTTGTGCTTTCAGACTACCAGTCGTTCCGTTACTCTTCAACTTGGCAGTCTGACTGTATCGAGGAAAAACTATCATAATGTGCTCTGGCGTTTCGGCACACAGTCTGTCACACGGACGTCGCTCGTTAAGGGCAAACGAGTAATGGTGCTGACACCATCAGGTGCGGGCGCAGGATCAACGCATGGCGGCGAGGTTCTTCTGGACGTAAAAATCATGCTCTGCGATTGGGGGGCGACATTACAGATACTGGATATCACAGCTGTATGTATCAAGGGGAATAATACGCTCATATCTAACTATATTTGTAAAGACGGATGGCCGACCCATTCTTCCTCCAGCGGTTGGGTCCAATGTTCGTCCCATGCTTTTCATTGGAGCGTCGCTTGTGTCCGGATTCTCTCCCCCATTCAGAGGCTTGGTCCTTCCCCATGGAAGCTTTCAAGCCTTTGGATCCGTTGTAGTCCGTACTCTACGCGCTCGTGGACAGGATGTTCGCCTCGAGATGGTTGCCTATCCCGGTACGGCACACGCACCCTCGATCCAGTAGATAGCATGTTGGCTTAGATGGTTACTTCAACCGCCTATATATAGGTTTACGGCTCATGTCAACAGATCACGACAAAGGTATGGAAGATGTCTTTTGGGATGGTATGAATGGCGTGGGTGGATGGGAGCAGCGGCCGAAGGAACCGCCTGACGATATCTTTGTTTGTATTGGTGCGTAAGCTCGTATCAAAATTTGATTATAGGTAGTGAAACTGGGTATAGGAACAAATGACAAAGGATGGGGGGCGGACAAGGACGAGTTCGTACAGCATTATCAGGCATTCCTGATTCGCCTCCGCGATAGTTACCCAGACACCCTTAAACGTATTCATGTGATCGTGAGTCCTACATTGGGGTCAAAATATGTCTGACAACCTTCTCTCCTTGTAGTCGCCCTTCGGTATATTTAAGTACCCCTCCGAGCCCGAAGACCACGTTGCTATCTTCGAGCCCGATGTTCGGCATATGGTCGAAACTCTGGCCGAATCATGGCGCCAATCGAATCCCGAAGGCGTAAAGCTCTTTCATGTAGTTACTGACGGTTGGATAGACAAGTCGCTTACTTGCGATGGTCTGCACCCTACCACGGAAGGTATGTTGGAACTGGGATCTTTCGAATTGCTGTAAATATCTGTCACAGGTCATGAGAAGATAGGTGCAAGATTAGTTGAATGCCTCGATGCTCGGGGTTTGGTATGAGACATACGACCAACATGGCATCCTAATACTATTGCCAATCCCCAGCCAGCTTCACACGACTACGAACGCTTTTACATGCTTACTCCTCCCAGCTCAGTCTCCATTCCTGCAGCGAGCCTGTGACGCCATAACCGTTGCACCGACCAGTTGCACACACGTCCGTCGGTAAGTATGCGCTCCTGCGCATTCCTGTGTCGTTCCTTCTCTTTATCGCTTACTCTCGTCGGTCGTCCTGTGTTCTCGCTGTCCTTACTCTGTGTGCCTCTTCATATGTGTTTTTAAATATTATGCGAGTCGTTCTGTTGATAAAATCACGTTAAATTATCTGCAGGAAGCACTAGAGCCATTTGTAAGTCATTCAATCCTCTGTGAATCAAGGGAGGGAGACAGGGAACCTCCCGTTTTCCGAATCGTGATGACTCTCCCGTAACCCTGTCCTCAGTATGCTGGTCTTCGGCAGCTACGTGCCCGACAGAAATCAGGCGTTTTCCAACACCAAGGAATTTCCTTTTTTTATGTCTCCTTTTTATGTCTCAGGCAGAGCCAGGAGTAATTTCAAAAATTCTCCTCGTGATACTAATGTCGCATCTGTGCACCTTTTGTGAACGTCAAACTGGCAAAAAAAAAAAACAGGGAACTTTTGAGATACCGAGGCTGTCACAACCTGGATGGGTACGTGGATTACACAGTACACTTACGTATAGATTCTTCCCATAGGAGACGGCACGGGTGTCGCAGCAGTCACATGCAGGGGAGATGACATTGGCGAGAACCATTACATATATAAATGAAACGGATTAGTTATTGAGTTGCCACCCGTGTCCACATGAAATACACTATACGAAGCCTATTTTAGTATGCAAATGTACCGATCGATATGGCCACGCACCGTGTAAAGATTAGTTGACCCTTCGTCTGCACCCCGAGTCTGAAACATAGGTAAGTGAACTGTGGAATATCAAAAGAGCAACCAGACCTGAAGTTGTTTGAAGTACGCTTCGCCGTGTCCACACTCTGGGCATCTCTCTGCAACCTAAAGGAGGTATAAACGGTCGAGAAAGTCTCGGGAATTCAGACGTACCCGCTCCAAGAACTCGTGACTTTCCAGCTTTTTGGTCTGCGTCTTTTTTGCTTGCCTCAATGGTGACGGAAAAGCATCTGGATGTGAGCGGGTTGTGATTTCGATATTTTCATACGCTGGTGAAAGGTGTTTTGTTCGTATAGTAATTTACTGATATAGTTTTGCGTACAGGATGCAGGTTCCACGTGTTTGCACTGCTCGCAAATCACTGTGTCCTCGCCGTCCTGCGGCAAATCAAGCAGCGTGCCACACGAAGGACAGAACAAGAGGGAACCTATGAAAATGCCAATTTGCAAGGACAGAGTTAGGACAGCATTTGATTTTTTTATTGCATACCTATTTTGTGTGCTGAAGGCATGTCGCTGTAAACGTAGGAAGGGGTTAGTAATAGCAACAAGTATTTACTGTCACCTCTGTGACAAATCCTGTCACCGCGCAAGCATTGTCCTGATGGACGTCAATTGTAACTCCGCGCAATTGTGATGTTTGCCGACTTATCACAACCATGGAAGGAATAAAGTAGCATGCCACCGTGGGTAGGCGGACAGCTACTTCTATGTCTCAATAGCTTGATGCCTTACCCAGTTTGCCTGACCTGGACCTGCAGGATTCCAAGTAAGTACCTCCAGATTATGTAATATCTCATACGCATTTCTAAAATCAAAGGATGTTCTCGACGCTCGTAGGCCCGATTTCATGAGGTAGACTGCTTGATCTAGAAGGGATAAGTATGAAGGTCGCACTGAGCTTGGTACCTGGCCTTTTTTGACATAAATCCTAAGCGCTTGGTCACTACAGAATGTGCGGTACTATATATAATGCAAAGCTAGCGAAAGCGGTGACCTAATTACAACTTCGTACAAAACATCTTTCCCCTTCGTACCTGCGCCTTGCACAGCTGTACCTCGGTAGGAACTGCAATGATCGACGCAAAAAGAATGCCCAACGAGTCCGAGAAACCAATGGACCCAATTTTGAACTCGCGTTCCTGTCGAGCACGTTCTGGATTGGAATGTGTCGAGACTACAGACTGCTGCCCCACATGGTAAAACGTGTTAACACTGGAAATGACAGTCAGCCCAAGTCGACATGTTATGGGATATCGGGACATACTATGCTAGACCACCACATACCCCCTCTGCACTAATCAGCAAAAACACACAAAAGATACTCCACTCTTCACTCGCGAAGTCGAAAATCCCAGAAGCAGATTCAAAAACAAGGGTGGCGAGAATTACAGCTTGCAAAATGGCTGGCAATGATAGAAGGCGAGACGGGAGCGGGGGGATTCCCAGTGAGAGAGCTGAACGTGAGATGAATACGGTGGTTTGGTAGACAAGCTGTGCGGGAGATATTAGAGTCGGGAGAGACTGTGACACATTTGAAGCGGACAACGCAGACGCACTTGCCACAGCGGGTAATAATCCCGGATGGATGTGATAATATGACTAAGAAATGGTTGAGTAATCGGAGAAGGAACGGGATAGACTAGAGTGGGCGCAATGCCCTGTGCAAGTAAATTTAAGTTATAAAGTTTTAAATGCAAGGATGCCTATCACCTGGTTGATTGTATACTCGAGCTTAAGGCCTGCATCAGTGTACGACGCAGCTGAGCTGATTATAGTGCTTACAAGGTACACGCATGCTGGGTAGGGGGCACACTGTAAGTGAAACATGTACATCGTAGATAAAACTCACAAAGTGGTAACATGAACTTCAGCACCAGTGGTCGCACAAGAGTCCATTTATCACTAGGGGTCAATGCAACTTTACTGGTTTGGACAGATGAAGAAACTGTTGTCTGATCAAAACCCGGTGTGTTATCCCCCTCACTCGTGGGGATGGGCACATATGAATGTATAGCAGGGGTAGGGGTATCTTCCCTGGTGTCATCGTCATCACTGGTGGTTAAGGAGGTGAAGGCTAGAGTAGATGGAAGCAGGAACGTATACGTCAGGGGAATCACGAGGGGTAAAACCTAGAATAATATAAATCATGATTACAGACTGTAAGGAACCAACGTACCGAAGATAATCCAATGCCCAGACGAACTCCGAGTGAGCGCAAAAACCACCAAAGTCCTGCACCTACCAGGCCTGCGCCCCCCGTTCCGCTTGCAAAATATCTACACGGGCGGGATATAGACAAAGACATACAAAATTTCGTTGACGGATAAAACCAACAAGAGGAACAGTCGCGTCTAAATCGTGAGAGGGAAATATTTCAGCAAGCACGATGTCTTAACGCACCCAACAGCGTGTCCAGCAACAGAAAGTGGGTGATATGTCGTAGAGAGTTGAAGGAAAGTTAATTCTCCCAACCCTACAGTTGATGACCGAGTTTAGTCATTGCCAAACGATCAATTCGAGTCAGTTTGCTCTCACCGGAGGAAAAAGATGCCAAAATTATTCCTAACAACCTCATACCAAGACCGCCGAAAGCAGAGGTTACCTGTGAACAGTTGGTGTGCGTAAATTAGTTGACTTGGTGGTCACGCACCAGCATGCCAAGGACACTGAGGATGCAACAGCCAATTAACCTTCTACGATAACGTATTCGTCCCTTCAGAATGTAGGACCATCCCACTTTTGCAATAAGAGAAGGTGCAATGTTGCAAAATGCAATGATTCCCTTCGGTGTGGAAGGGGGCACAAGGTCCAACGCCGCCGAAAGAATTATGACATAGAGTACTACAATGCAGGGGAGTTACTGGTTATGGCATAATAACTCTGCATGTGTGCGGAGAAGCATACCATTATTGATTAATCCAAAGAGAAAAAAGGAAGCGCCCAGCTTGAACAATAACTTGCGGTGCGCTGAGAGTCAGGAGTGAGCTATGCTGGATCACAATCCATCTTTCACAACCAAGGGAACCAGGACACATGTGGAAGCTCACGCTCACCTCCTAGGTTATCTGCCTCCTTTAGTAGCAATGAAGCATCCTCTAGCGTCTCCGATGACTCGAGGTCTGGGTCATCCTGGTGATGAGAGGCAGATGTGGCTGCTGAAATGGACATTGCTACACGACGAAGCTCTAGGGATTCAGACTGCTCCAAAGAATTGTGAGCCACCATTCACATGTCACAGCGAGGACGTGGTATGGTCTCGCATGGGGCTCTGTGGGCGGTGGTTTCTAGCGGTCCCGCGTTGGCTTGGCGTTGTGCTGAATACAGACAAAATTCCGGTACAGAACTAAAACGCGCCAACCGACCCACATAGACGAGCGGTATGTACGGATAGGGCGCCGAACGGTCGCGTACGTAGCATAAAGGCGTCCTTTGTATACTCACTTGCAACTACATATTATATCTCCCTACGTCTATAATCGTTATGTCTCAAATTTGGTTTGGTGAGTGAGCTTGTTCTTCGTCGTCGAAAAGATTCTGATTTATTGGGGACAGTCACTGGGGCTAGCAATGGCATGGGCCTTTCTGTGACCGAGTACCTCCTTTCCAAAGGAGATGCTGTCATTGCTGCCGTTCGCAGGCCTGAATCCATGAAGGAGCAGCTGACAAAGTACGGTGTGGACAAACTTCTTGTTATTAAGGTCGACGTTCGGAACCAGGAGGATGTCGACGCTGCTTTCAAGAAGACTGAAGCGACTTTTGGTCACATCGATGTGGTTTACAATAATGCTGGCTACAGCGCTGTTGGCGAGGTCGAGGCTATGCCTATGTCGGACGGTAAGGATATGTTTGAGGTATAATGTGGACAGATACGTTTACACCTGTCTGACACCACCACTTAGACCAACTTCTTCGGCGCGACACGAGTGTCTCTCGCCGCTATTAAGTTCTTCCGTGAAGTCAACACGCCCATGGGCGGCCGTCTCATTCAAGCTTCTTCTGTATACGGTCTTGTGGTAAGTGACCTTTTGTGTCCATCCCATCCATGTATGAGCTTACGACTATATACAGCCCGGTGGTGCCACCGGTTATTACTCTGCGAGGTTTGTTTTTATTTTTGTTCGTGTTACAGTCCAATGACATGGGCTGTTTTCATATAACAGTAAATACGGTTCGTCTACGTTTTCTCCCCGCCTTCGAGTCATTCACCCTGAGCTATTGATTTCGTATAGCGCTCGAGGGTGTTACTGAGTCTATGGTCAGTGAGCTTGACCCGGCCTGGAACATCCAAGTAGGGACATTTGTGCGCATCACCGATTTCGCATCTCATCCTATTCGCAGATCACCCTCGCGGAAATGGGGTTCTTTCGAACGAATCCCCAACTCCTCGGGAACGTGACGCGCTCATGGCTTGCTAACGTCGACCCATCTATGATCAAGGGTGACCCCGACAAGCTCGCTAAGCGCCTTTATGACCTTGCCAACCTCTCAGATCCTCCCCTTCGTGTTATGCTGGGCCATGAAGGCCCGGCGATGTTGACGGCCAAGTTAGGGAGGGATGCTGCTGAGAGGGAGAAGTATGCCTCTTGGGCGGAGGGTTTGACGTTTGATAAGTAGACCGTGGCATGTTTTCTCTTTTGTTCCCGGGAGACATTCGTAACGCTGCCATTGATCTCACCCAAAAAAGGTTCACGCTACTGTTCATAGTAACAGTAAGGGCGTTTCAAAGGCTTGAGTTTCTACTTTTACAATAAGCAAACTTTTAAGAATAGCTCTCTGAACATCTTTAAACTACAATCCTGCTACTTATGTACACATGTCGTCCGACTTCGGCATCATTTAGCTAAACGGTAAAGACATGCCGGTAAAAAATCAGTTATTCTTGGACAGGGATTGGATAGTTGGATAGTTGGATAGTTGGATAGGTACGGTATCCTCCAGGATTATTTGCAGAAGGCTTCTCGGATAACCGGGAAAATGTTGTACCGGAGCATCCATAATATCGCAGACGAGAATCAGACCAGTTTAAATACAACGCTTAGACTTGAAATTGAGCCAGACGTAGTCAGTTAGACTGACCATGCAAAAATCATATGCTAGCGCAAATAACGAGGATGAACAATTGATCGGCGCCGCTTAGGCTGGCATAGGATTATCGCGTGTAGTTCGCTTCACCAGATTTCCCGACAGCAACATATTGAAACCAAGCGATGGGTTCCTGTTGCTGGGTTTTCATTGTTTGGCGGGGAAATGTCCATCAACTGCTAAAATGCTGCATGGTGCCCTATTAATAACATCGCACAATTAATCGTCGGAGCAGGGCTCATTTGACCGCAGATTAGAGTTCATCAGGGAGCCTATACCTGCTTTACATTCCAGCTCCCGCGCAACGATCTGTGAATGTTTCCGACATTCTGCCCTATGATACATCTTCTTCATACATTTGCTTTACTTTCTTATTCGCAAGGCGCGTTTCAGTTGTGCTAATCGATGTTTAAGGTGGCATCCCAGATGCTTCCATATCCACATCCTGTCAGTTGGAAATTTCATGGAAGACAGATCTGAAGCATACTGTGAAAAAATTCGACACAAACAACCGTCGAGGGTATGCATATTGAGCGTAGTATCCAGTGGGAGAATCCCATTGCTCTGAATCCTCCAGAAGATCCTCCCTGGTGTTCATTGCCTGAATTTAATAACATGGTATGTGGCAACTCGGTTATAAAGGCCTGAAGCAACGTACGGGATGTATATTCTCATATGGTGCTCTCTGAGCTTGGGCGATTCGAAAACTAGGATGGTACACAGCCATTTCCGTTCCGCTCTTGGGTATGAGCTGGATAGCAGCAAAAGGCTTGACAGCGCTCAGCGTCTGTGAAACCTAAGGACCGCCGAGAGGAGAAAGCGGTGACACGGGCTGGGCCGTGAGGGAATAGTTTCTTTGTACTCTATCCCGATCGACGGCAGTAGCTCAAAAGCGATACTTGTAAGCAGTGATAGAAACTGCGATGCTCAAGGAACAAAAAATGCTATGGTGTCATGAAGTGACTTCGTGATGAGCCAGAAGTGCGGCCAACGGTAACGGCTATCAAGTTCCTTTGGGCTGAGGTCATAAAGTAGTGAGCGCGCTATGTAGAAGGGTGGGTTTTCCTTGACCAATATGCAAAAGCAAACCAACACTGGACGACATTATTCATGATGGCGGAACTTGAAAGGATATTGTTCTTGATCAAACTCCGACAACGTCTCATTCTGCTTGAAGCTGCCCCATCGCCTGTGAATCTAGTAAACGGACATCAGAAGGTTAGGTTTCCGATGCAAGCTGTTGATTCGTTCAAGACCAGTTGGTTCTTTATATCATAGTGGTTAGGATCGAGACGCCTTGAAAAACCATCTTTAATTACTCATGAAGCTAAAAGGACTTGTATAGCCCACTGAAATTTCAGGGATTGCAACTATGAGCCAGTCAAATTTTTTTAGCTCGACTCCAAATCAGAGTCAACACTTTGACTGTAATAACTTGTTATGCGTATGTCTATCGCTGGTGCCTCAAGTTGCGCTATTGGCTCACCACGTGCCCGGTATTAAGGGATCTTCGATCGATCATATATCCTTGGATATGGGAAAGTTCAAGAGGCCGCAGCCGTGTGTGTGTTGTGCATCAAGATGGCGAATGCTCTGGGACTTCATCTCAACATTAGAACATTGATCGTCGATCCGAATAGAACGATTTCTCAAGACACGGTTACTCATGCATGGTAACTCGAAATCGACTCCCTGGAAATTTGACGACTCACATCCATATTGCAGTTCATTGACACTGCTTCTCGGTTCTATGTCAAGCTGATGGCCTCACTCAAGTTCTTTTCCGAAAGATGACTGTGTCTATTAAGCACCCACCCACCCTGAGTGGTTTGGTCATGGACCCTCATGGACCCCGTCCTTGTTTTGATGTATCGTCACCCTAAACGATTATACCTGATTATCGCACGTTCAGAATAGCTTTACGATCAAGATCTATAGTACGTGTAGTTCGTCCAAATGTAGGGCTGATACTGACTCGCTATGACCCGAACGCAGGATTTCGGAAGGAACAGGCCGATGGATGGTCTGGTTCAGCTAAGCCGTGCTTCGTCATTTCATTTCCCCCGGACATCGAAATTAGTGATGACAGAATAAGTAAGCAGGAAAGCCATGTCAGATCTGGTAGCTTCAGCAGGATTTGCTTGAGGTGTGATTGTCAAATTTCTGTAACGGGTTTCACAAAGTAACTTATAGCCATGTAAGGCTTAGAACTAATAGGACTTCAGATTATTCTGAATGCACCAACGATGCCGGCGAACACAGTGAATTCGCAATTGTTGAGCCCCCATGACATAACTCATGATAGGCGATTACCCCCTAGCATTCACACGCCGCCCTGTACCTAATACATCGCTGTCAGCGAAGGTGTCAGCAGACCTACAGCAGCACCCTGTCAATGTTGTCCTCGAACATGAAAGTCCTCAACCCCAGTCAGTCGTCTTCAGTATGTTATGGCCTCGGCTTGGGAATTCCATGACACACCCTATAGGGCCGGCCTAGCACTCATGGGTGGTAGCGAAGCATATAAATAAACAGTGCCTCAATCTAGGAGTATCATGCAGGGTCGATGAGACGTATGGCGCTCTCCCGGGGGGCGGGGCTTTCCTTGAGCCAGCCTTGTTCATCTTCTCCTTTGAGCAAGGCATCTAGCAAGTAGTTCTCGAGGGACACACGGTCTAGGAGGTAAAAGGAAGGTTGTGGCGTTGTCAAAATCAGGAGACAAAGTAATGATAGGGTGACAAGCATCCAAGCCGCTGATGAAATGAAGCCGTTTGTACTCAGAACTAGCGTCCGCATGATATGTATTTACGTTACCGCGCAGATGCAGTAAATACCAGTGGATACTCCCGGAATATCGGCGATCAGTGTGGCGTGTCTCGAGACTAATCCTCGTGCAGCTCCCAAATCGGCAACATCCAAGAACCTCGATATCGGCTAGATCATACATTCCAGACGCGGACTACACGTTACAAATATTTACTCTTCACTATCTCAGGTATATTGGCCACCCCATTCTTTCGGAGCTCAGTCTCTGAGAATGAAGCTTCACTGGAGGTGTCAGGATCTATGAGTACAGCAAGTAAGTCAGGCCGTGAGCTCAACATCTGTTATTTCTCACCCCAACTGCCGCTTATTTTACCAAGAAGACTGACTGTATTGATCAGAGCCTACCTGGAGCGTGTACCACATGGCGATGAATTTGCAAGGGCAGCGCATGCTAGTTGATTACGCTGTGGGGTCTACATTGTAACTCAAATGCCCATTGTCCTTCCGTATCGCGACACGTGCCAACCATCACTGCAGAGTCGTCGGAGCAATAATCTTTCCATAACAGCGCACATTTAGTTTACTAACCCATGGGACCTTCCATGCGTGCAAGGGCTTTGGGCCTTGAGCTCACAACACCTACTCAACGGATATAAACTTTGTCCTCGCTAGACTCCGAGATAGTAAGAAGACATCTCATCAATGCTCCAAGGTTGAGGTAGCATCCACTATGCACCCCTTGAGCTCGGGCATTGTACTGTACTCAAGACGTCGAGAATGCGAGGAGAATAAAGTTTACTGTGAGGGGGACGTGTGAGACTGATGTATGCAAGTACGCATTGGGACCAAGTGTCTCCAAGCGGAAAAACTATATTTTTGTTCGTCTGGCATATATGAAACACTGGAGGCCGGAAGGTTTGTTTCTCGTACGCCCTTGCCATCTAAATGCCCATTAATGATACACAATGGCCATGATAAGTGTCTGTATCTCAGCTCAGGGAAGCAAATAGCTGCTCATATGTGCCAGAGTCGTCATAATGGGGTAAGGCTTGTGCATGTCCATGGGTCAGTTAGACATTTCACTAGTAGAGTGGTGAGGAGAACTCCTAGGGGAAAATCACAGATATCGCATTACTCATACTTTGCGCGACCGTTGAGCTTCCACAGAGATTTTCCGACAATACTAGGAACGCGCGATAATGATGTCGATCAGGGTATGCGCTGGGACATCGTGGCTTGCTATTCGCCTAGCTAGTGTGAATCGAAGCTGTCCTATGTGCGGTTCTCGAAACTATCCGACAAACGCATCAGTGGTAACTTCAGCACTTAGTCCAAACCTTAATCCTGTAAGACGTGATGGACAACGACACACCAACTTGAACTTACGGAAGTTTCTGGAGTCTGTTAGGAAGTGTTAGGCATGCTAATTTATCGATAAGGCTAGCCACGGCCAGATCAAGTTCAAGTTCACTGCCAGTGAGACGAAGTTTGCTGTAAAGAAATTGAAAAGAAGCAGTGAAAGAAGCTTTGACCGTGACAGCTAATCCTTCCTCGGAGCAGAGTGCAGCTGGCAGAGTGTGCACATGATATAAAAACAAAGCGAGAGGTATAAGCCTGAGAACCCTGTGCGGGTAGCTTGGTCGTCACGATGATGCAACGGCAGGCGGCTCGCTAAGGAGATTCATGCAAACTCAAGCGTTTACAGTACATGAAAATAAGAAATCAAAACACTTGCATATTGATGAAAGTAGCTAATTACAGTAAGAAGTCGGGCAAGATCTTATGACCGCTGCATGTCAGAAGGAAAGAGTGACATGAAACTTTCCGAATCACTTCGTTATAGTTTCAACGTATTGGAATGTCCACAAAGAGCAAGCAATACAAAGGTAGCAACACGGCATGTTTGAGGCGTTGCACCTGTACCCGGCCTAAACTCGACGGTAGGCCCTGGTTCACTGGGTGTGCCAGCTCTCTCCGGTCTTTGCGGCGATCGCATCCAATAAGGTCCCCCACGCATAATCAATGAATCGCCATAGCGTGTCATCGAAGACGCCCAGGGCGACAACGTTACTCCAGAGGCCGTGTGTCGTATAAACAGAGGAAAGAATAGTTGATAAAGTGCATGTTTCGATGAGTTTCTGCAACTGATCGTGCGGTGACAAATCGCCTGTAGTAATGGGTAATAATGCTGATAGGATATCCTGAGCTCGGTGTGTGTATAAGTAGGCGAGAAGGAGCGAGAATGTCTGGGGACTTGGCAGACATAGGGGAAGAACGGGGAGAGTGACAATGCTTGCACCCTCTTGGAACTGGGAATGAGGCAGACGGGGGAGATTAGCACAATGCGCAACGAGGACCAGAGCGTGTATAGGGTGGAGAGTGATACGTTGCTTTTGAAAGGCGGAGGGTTGTGAATAGATTGCCAAAACATGGGTCGGGGCGTCGGACGAAGTATCATTGATGACGAACTCTAATTCATGCGGCAGTCTACCCTTGGGACACTCGGCGGTAACTTTCGTAGTAGTGATCAACATCCTAAAATCCCGCCCGTCAAATCCCTTGCAGAGTACAAGTGACGCAGCGGCTTACTGTTCGCCCACATCTTTCAATTTCTGACGAATGTACTCGATGGGAACTTCTGCTAGATTGGCATCGATGGCGGAAATGGCTGCCGAAGAAATCGGGCGGAATGCAGGCCGCTGAAGCTCCCTGGGCAGTAAGATCTTCCTTTGAGGGCTATCTGCGGATGACACGGTCTCAAGAGATGTATGTGCATCGTCCTCAATAGCCAGGCTGAGTGTGCTGGGACCCGCTACTACAGGCTCGGTATGGCTGGCCTGATGGCGCTCCTTTGATGGCGCCAAAGACGCCTTGTAAGGACGACCACATTTGCGCTGCGCTCTCGCAGCAGACTTTGCGCGAAGTAGAGGATTCTTCTCGGCCGAGTTCTCCTTGCTATTCGAGACCCGTCGAGTTGCGCTCAGCACCATGGTGAGACAAAGGGGGGGGGGGGGGGGGGGGGGGGGGGGGG
>QFFB01000047.1:0-17760 GCA_003316465.1 Ramaria cf. rubripermanens
GACCATAATACCATCTCTTCTGCATGTCTCGCTTTTAGCTCTAATGCACAGGTGTGCTGCCTCTTTGCGCTCCCAGTGCTCGACTTCAAGCTCTAAACTAGCTGTAGTCGTCTCCATGTCTGCTTCCAAGGCAACTTGCTCTCTGATAATCTGCTGGATGGTCTTCCAACCCTCCTTGTTTTTATGACTACTTCGTGAGCCCCTTTCTTCAGGCTTATCATAGTCATACTTTCTCTGACTACAGCATCCCACTGGTCGGAGCTGTCATTGTAGAGCTTCTATGGCCCTATGGAGGTCATTCATTTTGTTACGAATGTGCTCATTAGCTTCTTGTGCCATTGTAGCCAGAGTGATCACCTGTGTGCTCACATTCACGCTGTGCTTGATGTGTCTTTCCACGCTGGCTATCTTCTCAAGTAGCTCTGAGATGGCTTCATAGCCTTCTTCTTCTGCTTGGCTTGAGCTTACTTGGTGGCGATCATTACTCTCAGTGTGTCATCCTTGATGACACTCTGTGTGTTTACTAGCGCTACTTAACCCCCTGATCCACACATATGTAGTAGTGCCTGTGTGTACGGGCACTTTGCATCCCTTACCTTTTTCAAGGGGACACGGGCTGCCGGGTGGTATGAGCAATGTAGGGCCATGGCATGGTTCGTCATCCTGTACACTCTGAGACCTATGTTCTTCCAGATCTCTTCCACTGCCCATAGCAGGTGGGCTCTCGGCAATGTCATGATCTATGACTTCACCATCTTCTAGCTCGCTGTGAGCTAAGCTCATGGTTGCGCCAGTCAGATGTGAGTCCAATTGTTCTTCTGCCATGTTGTGCGAGCGTTTAGCTCGCGTCAACTTGTGTTGCATCTTCATAGCAGCCCGGTCTTTGGTGTTGTAAGATATTGGTCAAATGCAGCGATAGGAATCGCTGTGATGTTCCGGTGAGCTTCGTAGTTCACCACTGCCAATTGATTATTCACATTGCAAATATTCAATGGAACTTCAAAAAGGTGTAAGTTTCTTACACTTATCATGAGACTTGACTGAAGTCAACCAATGTATGAGATTGCAGCAAGTATGTAGTGATAGTATGTGCGAAGAAAATTGTGGGAACTACATTGTAGTTCCCACGGTTTAACTATACAGTGGGTCCTTGTGTGTTGGGACCCATTAGCTTATACAATGAGCTAATAATTATACATACTGTCATATGTACTGATCTACATGGCCTTAAGGGCCATGGGTATAATACTATGTACCTACTTTACAGTACCTCCATCCCTGCCATTGCATTACATAAGCAATCCAAGAAATATTCATTATGCCAGCCAGAACTAGTTAAATACTTCAAATCATGTATGATATCTTTAGTAAATAACAATACTCACCTCCCTAAAGTTGTCTGAAGTTCTTAGTTAAAACAGTTATTAAGATAATCAGCATATATTGCAATCATCTTGAATATTCATCTCTTAAACAAACCTCTGTTTGATTCAGCTTCATTTGAAGCTTGAATCATATATCTTCATCATATAAACAAATCATATATCATAAGATATAAGCCTATTGGCTATAAGCCAAAATAGAGACCACCATGTGGGAGCCCTTGCTTTTAGTCATTTGCTGAGATAAGAAGCATATGTAACATAAGCATTATGTAACTAAGTCTGCATTCAAGGTAATGTTCTTCAACTAGATGGTGAAGTTGTTCAGACCCATTAGCACTTTGGTATGGCATGGGAATGTTTGCATTGAAGTGAAACATAGAGTGTAGGATTTTGCAGGACTTCACAGGACTTCACCTGCAAAGCAGAGGTTCCCCTCACAATTACTGGTCAGGCTGGAAAGGACAACAATGGGCATGGACTGGCAACAATGAAAGGGAATATAGAGACACAGGAAATAGATCATGGGTAAGATGGAAAATAAGGAAAAAGAATAGAACTTGGAGGTGTCCCCTGACATAAAGCACTATGAGGATCAGTACATGATTGGTACCTGGTCCTCTTGAGCTAGGGTTGGTGTCACAAGTGATTACTGTTTCCATAGCATTGTCTGTGCAGAACACATTGTCCACTCTTGTCCAGTTCTTGGTGGACATCAACTGCAGTGTGGGTGTGCATTTTGGTAGTATTATTACCATGTTGTAGTCTGCTAGCAATGATATAAGCTTCAGCATCCCTGGTCACTGTTGCCATGAAGAAGTGGTTCTGTTCTTCATCCCACATGGCATGGTGGTAGTTGCAGTCCCCACACCATATCATAGAGTCAGTATTGTGCTGTATGATGTTGTGCCTCTCTCTGTCAATGAAGCAGTCAAGCACATGGAGTGTTTCCAAGTGGGTGCAGTCATTGTATATATTGAATATTGTAACTTTACCTTGGTATCTGATTTGGAGCACTGTGATATCATTTGTGCCTTCAAGTGATATTTATGACCAAGAGTTTGTGTCTAGCCCAGCATTAACAAGTATGATGGATCTCTTCACAGCATTGTCAGCTAAATGGGAGGTTGGATATATTACTTTACAGTTGTGGAGCTTTGGTGTTTTGTTGTAGAGTCTGGTTTACTGTATGTAGTATTTTTCCTATGATTTCTAGTATTTTCCCCATCCTTCTAGCTAATATTTGTCCTCTTGTCACACTCTTGTGGCTCAGCATCTTTGGTGACATGCTGGTTTCCTATTCGGGCACTTCACGAGTTTCCCCTGGTATTCCATGATGTTCTACCCCTATCCATCATGTATAAGTAATTAGGTCTTTTAGCTACAGTTATACATCAGTAAAAAGCCTATTCACCCACATAGGTTAAGTCCAGCTGTGATAGTCTTGAGTTAACAATGTCCTCATTGTTATGAATATAAATTAAATAAAAGGATATAAATAAATCATACATTAACGACAACACTGATGGATCCTTGCATTCTATCACAGGGATATTATTTGTAGATGGCCTTACCATGATCTTCATTGATTCCTACTCCTATCCCATTCGATACACATCACTGAGGCCACACATACACAGGACTGAGCCCATGACACTGTATCCATCACTATCCCAGCATGTGGATCCATCACACACCAAGTGTGCCTTCAATAACATCAAAGATCAGGTCTGATGCTGATCAATCTACCCCACACATATGAATGTCATATAGATGCCTCGTATCTAATATTAGATGTGTGTCATCTTGAGACATCCCTACATCACCATCGCTACATGTAGAGCTACCGACTCATGTTTTGCTCCTATGTTAGTGTCAAATTATACTTTATATTCACTATATCCAGTGTCACACCCCCATCCTATATAATTAGTCTTTTGTTTGTTACTTACTGCGCCTCCATCCCTGCCTTTGCATTACATAAGCAATCTGAGAATACTCATTGTGCCAGTCAGAATTTGTTAAATACTTTGAATACTAGTACCATCATAGCATCCACAGCAGGCGTCCAAAATGGCAGCCCCAGTGACAGCCACCAATGATAAGGGACATGCACCCCCCACAAACATGGTGACATGGTCTGACAACCAACACCAGCTATGATCCAACTCACAGGACACCCATAGAAGCAAAACTGAACAGACTATGAACACCTCCAACCCAGTGATGGCACACAACTACCTGCTATCCAAGAAACTCTTGCCAGAATGGCAGATCATCATGTACCACAACCTTGCTATTGTGATGCTCCACCTGGTCAAGTCTCAGACCATGTCCAAGACTATAGAGGAAGGTATAAGGGTGATCAGCAAGGGCAACCTAAGCAGATGCTCTACACTCAAGTGGCACATTGGTGAAGGGGAAATCCTAAGAGAAAACTCTGAGGGTCCCTTTGCCTACTAGCTAATAGCTAATGACTATATACTTCAGGCATCATAACTCTGCATCTCTGAAGTCTGAATTACAATAAGAAACAGGGGTGCTGAAATATGGACAGGGCCAAGAAAGTGTTTGGAAGATGCTGGGGGAAGTACCTGTGAAGCTCTGGGACAAGAGGCCAGTTGTCAAAGTGGCCTTTGGTGGGATTGACTTTGGCAGGGCTGTGTACACTTTGCATAGGCTTTGCAGGACTTTGGCATAGCATGGGAATGTTTGCATTGAAGTGAAACATAGGGTGCAGGGCTTTGCCTGTGAAGCAGAGGTTCCCCTCACATGATCTCTGCTTTGATAACTGACCTAGCAGACCATTCTATGGTGTCTACCATGACAACAGACATCAGCAAGTGCCTGAATAGATATTTGCACTGGTCATGCATAAAATTGAGGATGCCATGGCCATGATCAGGACATTGACAAACAGTCTGGCAGGGACAATGGAAGAGCTAAGACAAGAAAGTGACAGCACTGCTCAGAGGATTGTCAATGCTGTAACTACTCAAATACAATACCAGTGACCCCTTCCCCAAGAAATGACAGTGCCCCCAGCAGGCCAACACAGCTCCCAACATATGCTGCAGCTGCCAGATGGAACTGCAATGAAAGAGTGCATGTGAGAGAAGGGGTAAAACTTAGACAGATCCTAATTGACACAGGGGAGCCGGGTAAACAAATCCTGACAAGGACAGACAATGCAGGCTTGGTCAAGAGAGCTAATGAGGTAATAAGTAAACTGGAAGCAGGCACTGACCACACAATAGTCGGTGCAAGATAACTGAACAATGATGGCATCCTATTTGAGTTTGGGAGTGAAGAATTGGCCAAATGGATCAATGAAGCCTGGAACCAGATCTAATCATGAAAATGCTATCTCCAGATGCTCAAATGAAGACCCACCTGTTCCTAGTCATCCTCCAGTCAGTTCCACTCTACTTTGGCCCAGACAGGGATGGTGAACTGTGTGCCATAGAGGGATACAACAAGCTCACATGTGGAGTGATTGATAAGGCAAGGCAGCTCAAACTGGCATACCATTGTGCAGAAAATCAAACCTGTGGACATGTGCTCTTCATATTCACCAGCCCAGATATAGCCAACAAGGTACTAACTGATGGACTAATCATCTGTCAGAAGCAGATTTATGGAGAGAAGTGCAAGAAGGAGCTCACTCAATGCCTCAAGTGCCAGGGATGGAACCACCTCTTGTATGCATGCCCACAATAACATGATACCTGTGGCTCCTGTGGGGACACAAAATGGCTGCCTGTGATCAAGCAGGAAAACTGAGATGTGCCTCCTGTGGAACCAATGATCATGCTAGCTGGGACAGAGCATGCCCAACATTCCTATGCAAGTGTGAGGAAATCAATGCCAGACTCCTAGAAAATCAGATGTCATACTTCCATATGGAGGAGCCATGGACACATATCTCACAACAGCCCAAACTCTCCCTCCCCACAAAGTGAATGTTCACCAACCCACCCACCAATGACAATAATAACTGGCAGATGGTATCACATGGCAAAGGTAAGCATAGATGACACTCCCATTCCAGTGCATCCAACTGGAAGAATTGGAGGTCAACCAGATGCACCTGGCACCCATGCCTTGCCTTGCCAGCCCAGCCACCTCTACTAGCAGAATCAACCTAGGCCTCAGCACTAGGTAGAGCAACACAGATGATGATGCTGGGCTGCCCCCACCAGGCTGATCCTAATGCTGTACATTCTGTAACTGACACCCAAGAGACTGAGAATCTACCAACAAAACCTCAACAAGTCTAACCAAGTGCAGTACAACCTTATCAACTCCCCCATGCACAAGGACTGGGACATCATCCTACTCCAAGAACTGTACATCAACACCCTGGGCAACACTGTTGAAAGGTATTGAGAATGGAGATAGAAGTAGAGATGAAACACTAGTAATGAGTCTTGTGATATGGGATTTGTTTATATGATGAAGATATATAATTCAAGCTTCAAGTGAAGCTGAATCGAACAGAGGTCTGATATAATAGAGGATATTTAAGATAATCACAATATATGCAATCTATCTTAATAGCTACTTTAACAAAGAACTTCAAAATATTTGTGTGGGGTGAGTGTTATTACTACTAAAGATATCATACATCTAATAGGTTTCTACTTGTTAGGTAGATGGGATGCTGTGGTATGGCAGATTTTTGGTTGTGGTAGTGGTAGTGGTCAAAGCAGAGTTTTCAATCTGTTGTGGATGTTAACATCCAACAGGGATTACCACTTGCCAGTGCTAAACCTGCTGGAGCATGTATTATGCCCAGAGTCAGTCTATCTACACATAGCTAATTTTTTATCATTAAAGCCTAGGCCAGGCCAAGCCAAGCCAAGCCCAGGGCATGGGTTTTGAGCCAAAACCGAGCCCGGACATCACTAGCTGTTTTTACAACTTAGACTTGGCGCGTTATGTAACAGGCCGCTGCCGCAATATGCTATCTACTTCGGTAATTTCCCCTCCTCTTTCAATGTCTGAATTGTGGCCTCTGCAGTACGGAAGCTTGCCATACCAGTCGGTGCTCCACAGTACACGGCTGTTTGCAGAAGGGTCTCACGAATCTCGA
Source organism: Ramaria cf. rubripermanens (assembly GCA_003316465.1). Taxonomy (NCBI): domain Eukaryota; kingdom Fungi; phylum Basidiomycota; class Agaricomycetes; order Gomphales; family Gomphaceae; genus Ramaria; species Ramaria cf. rubripermanens. The sequence goes on from QFFB01000047.1 coordinate 6,478, forward strand.
TTTCTGTCGCACCATTATTGACTGCACCCCTGGCGCATGTCAAGTTAGAGTGCGTCAGATTTGACTGAACGATATCGGATGTCACCTAATATGACCCGCAAGCTGACGTGGTAGCAGAGTGAGTTGACGACTATTGTGAATAGTAGTGGCCTGACCTCTGCAGGGTGGTTCTGGGATGCAAGCAACGCGATGTTGATCAAACTGCGTTGCTTCAGCTCAAGACCGGGGCGAGTCCAGATAGCCCCCCATGCAATCTACTAAGACGTCACTTATCACTTCAAGCGCACTTGTTAACCTTGTCACCTCGGATACAAGCTTTGGCAGAAGGCATGGTGTATAAGTATCAAAAAACAAGCGAGGTATGTTTTTGCGAGAAGTGCGTGCTTACTTGCTGCATCGGTTGCGAAAACTCAGAGATTCCCTATATACCATGAGTGGTTAGTCCGACACAAGGTTAAGACATTGGTCTATTACCTTCTTCAGCTGATTATCTACGTATTCATCGCCCTGTAGACACTCGCCAGGCTTTCCTTGACCATGGAAGAAGTATTCTCACCATGACTTTACGGCGCATCTCGATACCTGCATGATAAAGTTCTGCATGGGCTTCAGCATTGGGTATATTCTTCTGCGTCGTTCCATTCGAGGATGAAGACATGATAGCCTGAGACTCTGAATTCTAACTCGTCGGGTGTCCACAGAACTTGGTTCCCAAATAGCCCATTCGGCTTCATCTTGCCGGTACCATGAACTTTTATATATAGTAATTGACCTTTCATATAACCTTACTTGATTTAGTCAGGACGTCACGCCGGCTCCAGGACAGTCAAGTACACCAAATGCTATGATAAGGATCCCGGATATTTATAATAAAAGGCGGACGATACAGAACAAGAGAAATAACAAGCAGACAACATTGGGCAAGCAATCAAAACAGGGAGAACAGAAGATCTTCAAGGACAGAAGCGGCGCAGTCGATCTTTTACCTCACGGATACTAGGTCGATGCGGTGCCTCGGCCCAACATTCCTCTAAAATATTCCAAAGTAGATCCACGTGCATAATAGAATATCTCAAAGGTGACACTGCCTTCGGTAGCGGTGATCTGGTCAGGATTGTGCTGAGGATGGTAATGTCTCGGTGTGAACCGTATGGGACATCACCCGTCAATAACTGACAAATGGACAAGCCGTTAGAATGCATATCCCATCAAGAGAGAATGAGTTGTGACATACCTGGAGCGCAGTGCAGGCCCATGCATAGACATCCGTCGTTGGTGTGGCCTGGGCATTATCGACAAGTATCAACTCGGGTGCACACCAGCGGAGAGAAAAGGACACAGTGGACAGCGTGAATCCGGGTGTGCCGACGATGGTTTCCAGTAGGCGGGACAAACCAAAATCAATTAATTTGGCATGGCCCGTATTGTCAACCATCACGTTAGCCTAGGGCAACCGTAAGTAACGTCCCTACGTAGATGGATGGACTCACTCCTTTTAGATCGCCGTGAACAACACCACGATCATGCAGATACTCGACGCCCAATGTGATCTGCCAAATCTGACCATAAATGTTCAGCGATGTGGATGATGACCGGCCTTGAAAGCGACGTACCAGTGTCATGGGGTTAGCATTAGGGTGGCTTCGAAGATAGACGTCTGCACTCCCATTTGGGTACCAAGGTGAGACCATAGCAGGTGTACCGTTCAAATGATGCACAAAGCCGTGAAAGGGGGCAATGCTTTCATGGTCAAGCTGTGACCAAATCTGAATTTCACGTTGCAAATGCTGCGAACGGATATCATTATATTTTGTACGTGTGTTGTAGGTATTCACTAACCTTTGCATATGTCTGCTGGCTCCCATTACCTCCGAAGTGTCGCAAAACTTTCACAGCAACCTGTAGTACAGTGTAGCATGTTATTTCACCGCCGTCTGCTAAATGGAACACTTGCCAGTTCACAAGTGGAATTCGTGTCACTCATTAGGTTTCCTTTCCATATATCCGAGTATCCACCAAGGGCTACAGGGGTTTCGCCTATAATTTCAACAACCTTGTGGATGTCTGCGTTGCCTTCCCGGCAATGGCAAGGGACGTGCAAACTGAAGGCCTTCCTATTTGTGCCGGGTGCTGATACATAGGCCAAGTGACGGGAGGATAAATGGCTGGTTTGTCCTGCGGTGCTGCTATCGTGTATGCGTTCATCAGGATGGTGGGTTGCGTCCTTTCATAAAAGGCATTAGCGCGGGGGATAAACATGGATGGGCGTCTCACCCTCGTACTCGGAGACGCTGGAGACATGAGGGGCAGACGTACGCGGGGGAATTCCCGGGTATAGTATCACCGCATTTTAGATGGATGGCCACGTATTCCTGACTACTAACCCCTAAAACGCGGTGTATTAGTACCTGAGGCTAATTACAGTACAATAAATTAAGAGCTGTGCGGAATACTTAAATCCAGTGCATGGGCTAAACGTTCGACCACAATGCGTAATGTTAGCCAAGCCGATTCGCTAACGCGCCTTCTAATTAGTTCGGGCTTCTTGAGGTCGTGGTTCACAAACTCACGTGTCACCTTTTGCTCCCTTTCCCTGCGAAAAGAGTTCTTCCTTATCACTAGTACCGAGCCACGCTAATGCCTTGTCAAATATAACTACCTCTTTAGTCTACTCATGACATCCCTTCCGAAAAGTTTTGGCTTTGTTGGCTTGGGTGCCATGGGCTTCCCAATGGCGGTCCAGCTACGTCGCAAGCTTCCATCGTCCGCCCCTCTGGCTATCTACGATTTAAACAAAGCAGCCCTGCAGCAGTTTGTACAGTCAACTGAGGGATGTGGGAAGACGCACATAGCTTTGAGTGCGAGAGAGGTGGCGGCGCGTGCTGTGAGTTGACTGTTGATGTCTTGTCTGAGATGTGTCCTTGCTCAAAGTTGTGAGAGGAATGCGTAATAACCATCGTACCTGAAGGGGTGCATGTCAAAGCGGTATACCTGACTCCTGAAACCGGTCTCCTTGCTACAGATACATCGGGAAAGCTTTTCCTGGACAGGCAAGACAGGCAAGCTGCTACAGATATCTTACTCACGCCCGCCTCAGCTCCACGATTGATACCGGATCGTCATTAGAGGTCGGAATGGCCGTGGCTGCCTCACACTCCTCCAGTCCGCCTCGCTTTTATGATGCCCCAGTTTCTGGCGGCACAGCCGGAGCCGAGAAGGGAAGCCTCACATTCATGGTGGGAGCTGCACCAGACGACCCAACCTTCCCCCTCATCAGGCAAATATTGTCCTTCATGGGGACTGCCGTGAATCCATGTGGTGGTCCTAGTCTTGGACTAGCTGCAAAGCTGTCGAACAACTATCTCTCTGGTTTGATTGCCCTGGCTACGGCGGAGGCTATGAATATGGGTATGCGTTGTGGTCTGGACCCAAAGGTTCTCTCGAATTGCTTTGCCACGAGTTCGGGAAGTAGCTGGGTTAATTCGACCGTCAACCCGGTACCAGGCGTCTGCCCTGACGCAGTAACCAGTCGCGATTATCAAGGCGGATTCAAGGCATGTGTTTTCCTCATTTCAGGCTCTCCATAAACCCGACAACAGGTTCAGCTGATGAAGAAAGACATGTCTCTTGCTGTCGACGCCGCCAGACGTGTCGGTGCGAAGCTTGTGCTCGCAGATGCTGGTCTTTCAGCATACAGTGCGGCCTCAGAAGACCCCCGTTGTCGAGACAGAGATTCAAGGGTGGTTTACAGATGGCTTGGGGGATATGAGCCAAAACTTGACTAATTAGGCATTGTACCATGACTATTACCTGCATAAGTAGTCGCTGTCCCGGGATACGGCGATATTTCGTTGAAATTGAACCATACATTGGGCGCATCGGTCGGACCCATCACGTAATGGCTCCCACCTCTCCCTTCGACGATGTCGAATTCCCCTCCCTCTCTTCACTCCCTTTTCGTGCTGGAGACCCCCCTGGTGCTATATGGGGTTTCTATGAGTATCTCGCTAACGCAGGGTCGCAGCCTAAAACAGTGTCTCCGGATGAGCTTGGCGCTTTGAACCTCCTTACACCGGCACGCATATTGCGGGCGACCCGCGAGGAAATTCGCGTTGGTCGCGTAGTAAGTCTTAATTGGGCTATGCACAACCCGTTCCCAGCTGGTTGGCAAAGAAGATCCTTTGAGCATAATGTGCTCAAATGGCCCGGGAGGCACATTTTTGATGATGAGATAAGTATGAAGTGCGTTCAACTTGCATAACTCAACTATTACGGTATGAAGTTTACTGTAAGCTCAATATAATTAGCACTCAATGTGGTTCTCAATGGGATTCGCTTCGTCATTGGGGCTTTTACAAGACAGGTGAATACGGTCAGGGTCCGTCAAGCTGCTAACTACCGATCTATGTATCCTCAGGGCAATTCTATAACCGGCTTGGAGTAGAAGAACTTGTGAACGATCAAGGACAAAGCATTCCACTCTCCGTGGACAAGCCTCTCCGGAATGGCATTCATAGTGAGTGGCTAGCTCATCACTCCATTCGCTCAGACACTGAGGCTCCCGTGAATCCTCTCACTTCATAGCTTTCCAAGCGAAAATCGTCGGACGTGGCGTCCTCCTTGACTACTTCTCCTACGCTCAGTCGCACGGCATTGATTATGCCCCAAACGAACAATACCTCATCACTGCAGCAGAACTTGACGCATGTGCGCAAGCGCAGGGTGTCACATTCCGCCAGGGTGATATATTACTTGTGCGTATGGGGTATGTAAAGTGGTACGAGAGTGCGACTCCTGAGGCACGCAAGAATACTGTCTCCGGCCCTACAAAGGCGGTGGGTATCAAGCAAACTCAGGACGAGGTCGAGTGGCTCTGGTATTTAGCTATCTGTCTGTTAAGTCCACCGACGCACCAGGCTTGACGTATTACAGGAACCACCATTTTGCAGCGGTCGCTTGTGATGCTCCCGCGTTTGAGGCGAGACCTTGCATCCAGGAGTGGAATCTCCACGACTATCTACTAGCCTTGTGGGGGGTGAGACAAACTCCAATATCCCGAGCATTTTTTTGAGTTCCTAACACGTTTGCCTAGACACCTATGGGGGAACTGTTTGACCTCGAGATGCTGGCAAAGACATGTAAAGAAACCGGGCGATATTCATTCTTTTTTACCTCTAGTCCCTTGAATATTGTCAATGGTGTGGCGAGCCCCCCCAAGTACGTTTTTCGCACCTAAAACATTAATCTTTCTAATTCGTAATAATACAGTGCTATGGCAATCTTTTGATGGTCGATTTATGCTACAATCCCCTCCTTGTACCTGTTTGAGTGTCACGAAGCCATCGATCACAGCACTTTTCTTCTTATATTACACCAGCCAGCGTCATAACTGCACCGGTCAGTTTTCGGCCCATGCCGACGTTCGCGTGATGAACTCAAAACTCAAGCATCCAGCTATTTCGAGAAGCAAGGCGCTACTCCTCTGTCGGCAATCCCACATCGTTTGGGGAGTCGTCGTCTTCTGCTGGCTGGTGCAATACATGAGAACAAAGTCGTCTCCAAAACACATATGCATACCGTCGTCTCTGACTCATCGAATCCTAACATCTCAGAAGAGGAACGCATCTCCCAAGCTACTCTCTGAATGTTGTCTTCATGCAACACCATTCGCGCCGCCTCCTCGCGTATGATTGAAACACACAGCACGCCAATCTCACCTGGTGGGATTAGCCAGTCGGCTGGAGGTTCCAGATCAATGGTGTCCAGTCCCCCTGTATGCAAAGACCATCCCCATCCCTCTAGCTGATCAACATAAAACTTGCACACACGGCATGCCAACCGGGAGCAGCCAACATACGCTGGAGAGGGTCGCAAATTACACCGACGGAGATGATCAACTATTTGCAGCTCCGGGTGATACACTGCTGCGCATGTTGGAGTCCAGTATGTTGTCGCAGAGGACTTATGCGTGATGGTGCATGCAAACGGTTCGTCGTCATCCGAAGCGTCGCTGAGGGTCGCTAACACGCTGAGGAGCGCATCTTGTGCAGTTTCATATCTGCGTTTCATCGGCTCGGGTATCGCACTGGGCGTCTCGAGCCATTCTATGCAAAGGGCGTCGTCCTCATCTTCGCAAAGAAATTTGCGGAATGAATCAGCACCTAGGATTCGTTGAAGCGCGTCTCGGGCAGATGTGCACAGCAGATGCATGCCAATTTCATACCACCGAATCTTGACACATCGTCGCCGCAGTCGTCTTATCAATTCCACAAGATTAGGCGCGAGTGACGTGTGACCGAACTCAACTTCCTCAAGAAACTTGGAACTGAGCAGAACAGCCACAGGAAGGAAATATGACTGATAAAGCCGATATTGTCCCCCAGCGCTGAACAAGTCAGGGGAATTAAAGTCGTCCGAAATGGCAGAAATGGAGAGCCGACGAACAATATGCTTCAGCGCGGCGGTCGGCGATTCACAATGGTAGGTGTTCATCCAACGAAAGATATCAGGTGACAATTCTTGCTTTCCCCATGCGTCAACGGCGTTAGAAAATCCTTCTGAGCCCTGTAAACCATGCAGAGCGTCCCGCAGCTTTCCCAGTCGTTTTCTCAGTTTGTTCGAGGTCATCTGTATAACATATCCCAGGACCATTTGTATATACCCATACGACGGGTACCTCCACGCTCGCTTGAGATCTTTAAGGAACTCGATGGCGCGTTCGCGCTCATATGAGGTTGTGGTGCCTGCGCTACGCGCGACATGGAGGACGATCTGGTTCTGGAATAAGGGCGCGCCACGACGACGGATGGTAATAGCTAACGCCACCGTGTTGTTGTCACGTGCGAGACAGAACGCGATGAAGTTGAGGAGGGTCTGCCTCCGCTGCCTACTGCTTCCTAACTTTGGCTCTGACGCGAACGGGCGAAATTCACCAAAGGGAGATGGAGGGTCGAGGATGCGGATGAGTGCCAAATTGTCGTTCACCTCGCGCTGCTGCTCCACGGAGTCCTGCCAAGCCTCTACAGGTGTGTCGCGCTCAACATTGGGCGTGGTGTCTATTGTCGCATCTACCTCTGATTCGGGTATCTTAACGTACTTCCACGAGGTCGTCAGACTAAGACGTCAAAATTACCAAACGGGGAGTGGACTTACTGGCCCCCCCATCAGTACATATGTTATTATCTTGTTGAATATAATTATACGGCCACGACGAATATTCACAACGCATGAATACCGATGGTGCCTTTGTCTTGAAGTGTAGCGCGGAAATCAAAGCCATCGTCCTGATGCCGCTGGCACCCATCGACTCCGCCGCATTTCCCCACGAAGCGCCTACAGCCTCAATTCGGCACATACAATTTACCCCAAAACAATGGCGGTTTTTTTTTTAGTGATTTTCCAATCGAATACTTGATCTTCAATGGCTCAGTATATATAATACACAACGTTGATAAAGTCCAGTCAAGTAGATCGGCAAAATGAAGAGCCTTGCCGGGGAAGAGAAGTGATTGAAGCAAGCGCACCACCGGAATGAAAAGAAGAAAACGAGACTCAGATGGTAGCAACGACCGAGTGTAAAGAAATGAAGTATGATGACACATGGAGTGGATGAACGGACGATGCGAGATAGCGAGTGTTAGAGGAAACAGTAATTGTATAGTATCGATGGGAGGTGCGGGATAAGCAGTCGATGCATGCTGCAAGCATATGATTTTGATTCGGCGAGGGATAAGACGAGGTAGTTGACCGTAATCGTAAAACGTGGAAGTGTGAATTTGTGCGTTAAACCGATGGCATTGAAACGTAGCAAGGCGTGGGATGGTGGAAATAGTCATTATCGTTGAGATCATTGATGTAAGTAAAGATATGCTGGTTAAAGGATGAAAACGGGATGAAAGTTGGTCGGGTAAGCGGAAGGCGAGAGCATGTCGGGATAAGCAGGGATCAAATATGATTAGATATCCACGACACACGAAGGATCAAGGTCAGGGAACCGACTTGGTTCCATGCAGTGTTCCTCGACTGCAACCTCCGCAGTGGGGAGCAAATTTCGCGTTATCGATGCATCAGGCATAGATCTACAGAGCCGCACATCTTTGGACATTACCGCATTGTTGATAGCAGATCGTGGAGTCATCTTATGTGATTGCGGCCATGGACGTAGCGACTCCTCAGAGGAATGCAGTATAAATTCCTCCTCACTCCGCTTCTTATACAAAGCGTTGTCCTCGTCCGGGTCCACTGTGTCATTTTCGTTTTCGTCGTCCTCGTCATGTTCTTGCAGGTGACCGACATCGGCATGGTCAATCACAGAGAGGCGGGGTCCCGTAGAGTATACTAACCCAAATGGACCCTCTTCGGCGGTCGCATTAAGGGCGCGTGGACGTATACGGTCAAGGGCCGGTACGTCCTCCGCTTCGCAACTTCTACTGGTCGCTCCGAAATAACAGCGCCGGCGCTGCTGGCTCTGTTCCCCACACAGGCTCCTGGCTCTTCTGAACGGCTCCTCGTGCTCAACTTCCTGCTCCCATCGTACGCATCTTCCACCTCTCCAGGCATTGCCGTCGTCAGCTTCTAGCTCCTCAGCACTCCATCCCCTACACAACGGACTCGAGCGTACTGGCACAGCCAAGCCAACCAATGCCATGCTTGCGCCCCTCAGCGTTGCGCAGTGCTCCCTCTCCTCGTTTATGAAAGGGGATCCAGATCCCGCCAGATACTGACGTGAACTCCATGCCCTCCTTTTACTCCTCACTTCTGCTCCACCCGCCTCCGCAGCAGCAGCTTGCTCTTGCGCAGCGGTGTCGGCGGTCAGACGACATGCAAGGTCATGCAAACGGTGGTGCATCTCTTTAAGTGAGGTATACGCGCGAAAGGCTTGTGGAGTCATCACGATGGGGTTGTGGGACGGCGCGGTTTGATCCTTTGGCTGTGGCGAAGATACTTGGTTATATGGAGGTGGGGTGTCGTGGAAATCCAACGGAGTGTGCACGCTCGAACTGTCAGTCGTGCTGCTCGCCGAACCGGCGTCATCCCCGTCCCGGTCGTCATCCTTATTTTGTTCGCCTCTTCGGAACTTGTTTGTGAACCGTCCTGTGTTTTGAGAGTCTTCATGATCGCGTTCCCGTGCCTCATTCGCACGCAGCGCATACTCGATGACCCTCGCCATCTCCCCCGCAACATGACGCATCGTGCTCCGCGTTACCCATAGGGCGTACCGTGGAGTCCGAGAAAGGCCCATTTCGATACCAGGTACTTTTAACCCACCTCCATTTGTCTTGTGCTCGTCCGTCCGAAACCGAGCCCCAAGCTCTCCGACAACGAAGCGGCGATAGGCATCTACGAGTGTCGAGCGGGCACGACGACGGAGAAAACGGGAAGCGGGAATGCCATTGGTTGTGAGTGGTTCTAGATCTTCTATAGCTATAGGGGGTGGTGGTGGCGGCGGCGGCATTGGTGGCGGAGTAGGAGGTGTCGATGCACGGTATGGCACAACTAACCCACCCAATGATGACGACGACGAGACCAATGATCTGGATAGATCATATTAAGGTAGGCTACAGACGAAAGTAGACAAAATACTGACGCCATAAAGGACGCAAGCATACTGCGTCGCTTTTTCGGCTTTTGCAATTTCTGTGCTACGATGGGGATAGGCTGTTCGGACGCTTGTTCCGCACCAGCCAAAGACACGTGCGAGTTCGAGCATGAGGTCTGCGTAAAGTCGACATCTGCCTTGCGCCGCTCCAACTCGTACTCGATCTCTGCCTCAATGGCACTGCGATTGACGTCACGAATGACGCTCTCCAGGAGGTCGACACAGCGATTCGTGAGGGGCCATTCCTCTTGAAGGCCATCTACGAATACACAGGTTACAGTAAGGCTGACCTGCGTGATAAGGAATGGAAACGCAAGGCGTCAGCAATTCTGTTTCCACGGCTCTGCTTATCCACACCAAAAACTAAATTCGGGAGAACAGACTAGGGGCTTGCGTAATCAGGATGCAACGTAATCAAACGGGGGCTGCCCCTTGGATCCGGCAATGAACTCTATGCCTCGGTATCCAGACTCTGAGGCCCTGACACATCCACCGGACCATGGAACACACAACCCCTGAGGCATGCGGATGCAGGATAACTAAGCCGAACACAGACGAAAAAGAAGTGGGAACCGATCAAAATTGGATGGGCCCTCCAAAAGGGAAAGCAACAGCAAACGGCAGAGCGACGATAACCTACCAAATCAAAAGTCACGGTATCAAGCAGGGCCGTCCAGGCAACCGACTTGTCCAGCGCATGGAGGGAGGGCGGAGCTGAAAGCTGATTGTGAACTAGAAGCTGAAGGTGATTCTCCCAGGCGGCAGGGACAGGCAGAGACTGCGGGAGGGAAGGAAAGCTCAGGGTGAAGAGGATGGTAGGCAGTGGTGCAGGCGCGACGAGACGGAAAAGCATATTCGACTAATACAAGATGGTCAGCTCGATGGTGGGCGATGAGAGGCAATTACAAACCTAAACAGGTAGGTATACGAATCCAAGGCAGATATGCTGGCCAAATGTGAGCAGGGCGATGATAGGGAGGATAGAAACATACTGCAGACTACACAGTAGAGTTGAATTGGCTCTTGTCGACCGCTTTCAAGTAATCCTGTCTGGTACCACATCCACTGGTCGAGAGTGAAAGAAATCGACAGGAGTTGCTAGCCGCTGCTCGTCGAGGACAGTCAAGGCCTACGGGCGCAGGCAGGAATACAGTGGTAGTCAAGAGCAAGAGGGAAAAGGGTGCCGGCATTTCAGTTTTTAAGCTTAGGCGCCGGCGAGGCGGATGTGAGGCGGACTTGCTTACCATGGATATCTATCTATACGTAAATTGTGACCTGTAGTCTTCGATTTCTCTAAACGAGCATCTATCAGAAATAACTATGCAGAAGAATAGCCATATCAAATGAATCAGGCAGGAGACAGACAGCATTCAGTTCAATAGTTAGATAGGAACAGGCGAGACATGCCGGATTACCAGCTGGTTTCACACCTATCGACGGCTAAATCGCTCTCCCAGCCCACAGACGACGGCAATAATGGCATCACACCATGTGAAGTTATCGTCATGGTGGCTCTTCGTTGTGTCCGAATGCGTTCGTCGGGGAAGCTGAGGCGGCAGTGGCGTCGGCACCGGCTTCTATTCTGCAAACTGCCGCGGGACTAGTTAATATCTGTGCCAAATTGATTCAAACCAAATCCAGCAGGCCTCCACTGGCGGGTGATGGTCGACGACCGACTCCTTCGA
>QFFB01000050.1:0-10373 GCA_003316465.1 Ramaria cf. rubripermanens
TTTTACAGAGATTTTAATCCTTTTTTTTCGAGATTTTTCCAAGCCAAGGTGGTTCCTACACAACTCCACTGCCTTCCACTCACTCATGTCCCATGCTTTGAGGACGCAGCACTCTGGAGAGGGGGTGATGTCAGGGAAACCCTGTTTGACGATCCATGGTCCCGGACCCATGATCCACCATAACCCCATTTAGCAATCTGTGGCTTTGGACCAATGGTCCATAGTATCTCCTCAGAGTATGTGCATAGACCTACCACATTCCATTGCTGGCCCACCATCCTCCTCCCTCTGGAAATGCCCTAAAGTGGACCATTGATTGCTGTCTAAAATCCACTCTTCTATGTGCTATTTTTAACCCTCAAAGCGGACCATTGACTACTGTCAAAGATCTGCACTTTTTGCTTTCCCACACCTGAATCTCCTTACTCCATGGAGCAAAGCTCCACAGAGGTTGGTCTGTGCACAACATCTTCACAGTAGTATGTAGTATATAATCATCTACTAGTAGTTGGGGATCCTTAGCCTTTTCTCTTCGGATTTCCCCTCTGCTAGGTAGGACTCTCCTTATATTGTGTTTAGTAATGATTATAACTTCGGATTTCCCCTCTGCTAGCTGTGTGATACATTCTCCACAGATTTTAGGGTTGCCCTTACACTGGCCCTTAAACGTGCTGGTCCTGGTCCAGTGATCATGAAGCATTGGGCAAATATTTTTGAAGAAAAGGTGCATTATATCATGAGGGAATGATGAGGTAATAGAAATTGAAGGGAGCTGGAGCAGGGTTGACTCAGGCAAGTGAATGCCATAGAATTTTTTAAGCTACTTGTGATTCGCCTCTCTGCTAGCTCATATTTTGTCCAAATATTGATGATAAAGTTCAGAGGTTTGTTCTGGGAGTGCTCTAGGGTCCCATCCATCATCCATGGGCTCTCCAGGACAGTTGGGGCCTCGAAGAGGTACTAGTAAATTTTTTGACTTGGAGTTTTTGAAGGGTCAAGGTTGCGTTCACCACAGATCATGCAGAAGTGACATGGAGAGTAGCTGTTAACTCCTTTGAGGCAGAGGAGCTTCGACATCACAGGGAGATCTCCGAAGCTTGTAAGGAGGTAAGTATGCATATCAAAGCTCTCATTGGTGTGAGCATCATATGTTTGAACACCTTTTGCAAGCCGAAGCATTTCTTCCAGGAATAGAATGAGGAATGAGTCCAAGGCCTTGGGTCCATTGGGTCTAGGGATAACACTGAGAGGAATGAGATTCTTGAAGTGCATCTGGATCTCTGGTGGCAGGTTGTAGTTGACAAGAATTAGTGGCCAAGCAGAGTTACTCTGCCGTTTTCCTTGAGCTGGCCTGGTTTGAAATAGCTGTGTACATTCATTAGTTACTGAGCACTGTGCTATATGAGTCACAAAATACCTGAAACCCATTTAGTGGAGAGGCCGAATGTGATATCTCAAACATCTGAAAAGAACTTGTGGTTGAGTTGCTTGCCCTCAACAATCACATAATTCTCTTGTAGTTCCCTATAATTTTTTTTCCATAAAACACGTCACTAACTTCTCCTGGCACATGGTTGTAAGTTTGGAAGTAGTCCATGTGTTCTCCCATTTTTTTGGATCCAAACCAGCCACACAAGTGTTCAATAAGTGGAATATAAGAGAAACGGCAGATTGGCTTGCCATTCTGGTGGAAATGTGGGTGCCTGCAGATATCACAGTGTGTAAGTTCTGCATGCTTCCCAAGGTACAGGCAGCAGGATTTGAGGGACATGTCATACAGTTTTGGTTTCACACTGGGGGGGAAGTCAATTCTTTGTTGAATTAAGTACTCCATATCAAGATCAAGCTTGTGATGGAAGTAACGCCGCAGTTGATTGAAGGTGCTATGGGGCAGTCCGGACCAGTCCATTCAAAGTGCAAATGTACTAATATTGTTCATATCAGCATCAGTGAGTTCCTCACCACCTAGATGAAGATGAAACTTAAATATAAGATAAGGAGTGATAAGAACTCACAAAGTTCATGCATCTGCTGTTGCCAGGCATCACCATACCTTTCTTGCAGAACACATATGAGGTTTTCAGCTGTAATATCATCTGGCTCACTGTCTTCATCCTCAAACTCAGATTCTGTTTGGCCTACATCTCTTTCTGATTCTAGTTCTGAGTGCAAGGCTACACTTGGGGCTGCACTTGATAGATCTGAGTCAGATCCATTATCCAATTCTATGTGCGCTTTGTCTATTCCTTGGCCCTTGTCAATCTGATCACCCCACATGATATCACCTATAGGATCTTAGTTGGCAGCATCTCCAGGAGTGTCCTTGGTCCCTGATGCAGCTGGTGAGCCTTGATCATTTTCACTAGCGAGATCTTGATCCAGTGAGTCATTGCCATTATCTAGGGTGGCTTGGAGTTTATGATGATGTGCTTGTTGTCAAGCTTAGTGCAAGAGGCTTTACAGTGGCAAGGGATAGATTGACCTGGCATGGAGTGAAAATTCTTAATGCAATGATGTGAAAATCTCCAAGTTCAATTCAAGTCTGACACTCTGACCAAGCTCACTTCTTTTCCCTAACCACATTGACACAACTATGCTACCAGCCCATACATGTGTCAAACATGTACTTTGTCTGAAATATGGACTTCTCAATGTTCCAGGATCCAAACATGCTAGCAAGTTTCTGTGGTAAGCCTTGTTTATGTGTTGCTTGCCCTCTTCATTGTCTAGAGCATCAGTCTCACTATTTGTTTGCATTAGCAATGGCCAAAGCCTTCAGTGCCACAGGAATAAATCCTAATGATATTGTGAGTACAATGAAGAACTGTGAGTCAACTAACCTGTTTTTTTTGCATGCATATACTCATATATAGCTGGGGCATCTGTACTTAAATAGCTACCGCAACACCTCAGGCTTCGAGGAACACCAACTCTTTTTCCAACACTGAGGACTGAAGATACCAACATTCCAGAGGAATATGACAAAGTAGCAGTACCTGATCCATCAGAGACTAATCAGACCAACAATGACTTGCACCAGAACACTTCCGATGATCTCGAAGTCTTGAACAACTCTGAGAGTGTTCCTGGTATCCAAGAGACTGAGGAAGAACTTTATGAAGGTGTGGCTGATGATAACAGGGATTCTAATAACGACAATGAGCCCAATGATGATAATCCTGTTGAGGATGATGAAGATGAAGATGAAGAAGACATAATCTCCATGCAAGACTTAACCTTGCAGAGCTCATTGCAAAGGCCAAACTAGGACCTGTTGACAAGATTTTCAAGCTGCATGGAACCGGTGGCCATCACTTCAATGTTCATCACAGGATCAGGCTTGACAATGATACTGCTTGGTACACTGACATTCTGGTAAGTCTCCTTGCATTATCAAGGTATCATTGGTACTGATTATTGCCTGAGTGCTCGGTTCATCTCTTGGCAGGAAAACACCTTGACATTTGCTATTGTCTTGGGGACCAAGACAAATGTGAGTTTCTGCTTGTTGAAGTCAATGTATGTGTCATCTTATTCTTGGTGTGTATGCCAATTACTAATGGTTGTATATGTTGTGAAATATTGTAAAAATATTGTGAAGTTGCCATTTTATCTTTTTTCCTTTTTTCTCTCAGCCATAAAAAGCTGGGAGTAATATTTTGAAAGAATTCTGTTTATTATATTCAAGGAAAAAACTACGAGATGACATCTTCTGTTGTCTCAGCCCACACACGTGAGTCATAGATGCGCTATGACATCACAAGTATGAATGAGGCAGATAACACACGTGATTATCCCACTCACGCATTGCCAAGATCAATCAGCCCGGTTACATGGCGAGCAAGTGCCTGAACCTTCAGAACAATAAAAATAGAACAGAGAGCAATGTTATGACTATAGAAGGTTATGCAGAGGTAATAGAGGCACATAAATTGAATCAAGGAATATATCAATATTCCCCACATATTGGACCATGTATGGAATAGGAAATGGAAGGAGTGGCTTTTACATTGTTATGTCAAAGGAACAAACATTTCTCTCGGTTATCTTTTCTTTCTTGTCATTGAATATTATGTTTCCAATCCCCCCATTCACTATTTTCTTCCCCCTGAAAACTGATTATTTTCTAGATTTTATTTTACTATCCAAACAAAATCCGGCACTATCTGCTCCACAGATAGTAGAATATTTCCATCTCCTTAGTTACTAATTTTCCAAGATTCTGTCTCTATTTTTAACATTCCCAAAACCACCCATGAATCTCCTCGTATAAGTACTGTAATATTCCTGTATGATATGCTTTGGCCAGAATTATGTATATCTCCCTTGATACACTTAAAAGGCTCAGGGCATTCAGACTTGCCTTTCAAAAAGTTCCCTATCTTTTTCTCTAATGACTACTATGATCCACAAATTAGTTATATTAGAATACTTGTTCACTCCTCTGATTCATCATCACAACTCGAAATCCTCCTTGTTCAACTGATGCTTTACCTTGACGCCAAAACCCTTGAGCTGAGTTATCAGAACATCTTCAGGGATCATCACTGACCCCTGCATTATGTCATCCCTGATCAATCAATGTGTGTATTGCATCTGGCACTGTACTTGCAATAAAAAGGAATAAAAAATATCTTGAGTTCCTTTTTTTCTTTTCTTTTATCAAAAAAAATATAGAAATACACACATCTTAAAAAATAAGGGCAAAGGTAGGGAAGACAAGCCTCCCAACAACAATCCCCAAGGTGAAGGTCCTTCAGCCAAGGTTCCCAAAGGGAATCCAGGAAGTCCTGGCAATCTTAGGGATCCTGGCAACCCCAATGGTGATGGCATACCCTTGGAAGGAACAATTGGAGACAACACTGAACCAGCTGAGGATGGTAATAAGCTTGTGTAAGTTAGGTACATATACTTATACCCATGGCCCTTAAGGCCATGTAGATTAGCATATATAACAGTATGTATACTTATTAGCTCATTGTATAGACCAGTGAGTCCCGATACACATAGTAAAGATGCACTAACAGGAATAATACCTATTAGCCTGCACACAACAGTCCTTCTACATAGATGGTCTGTAATGCAGTCGTTTGTGTGGCAAAGAGACTACAACTGTGGGTTGACTGGTACGGAGAACGAGTCATACAACCTGTTCTTCTGGGATATAATGCAGGTGACTTCTTGTGATGGTGATCTGGCTTTGTGTGATGTATGACATAGACTTGTGACTTGTGACATGTGATGTATGCACGGCTATGTCCTGTGACAAAGCTTTGACTTGGTGCCCTAAACTTGGGACTTGACTTGGACTTGAGCATAAGACTTAAGAGAGACTTGACTTGAGAACTGAACTTGACTTGTTATTGTACAGAGAGAGTGAGCCCTTATATACACATCCTCAAGCTACAATGATGTCATGCACTGTGATGGGTTGAGTCATATGATGAGCATGCAGGTCTGAGTCAGGATGAGTCATGGTGAGAACATAAAACACAAAAGGGGAAACAAAGGAGAAATTACAATAGTGAAAGTAAGCAAGAATGTGTCAGATAGGGGTAAAGTATGGTGAATGAGTAATAAAAGATCCAAAAATAGAGCAAGTATGAGTCATGATGAGAAAAGACTAACTAAAATAGAAATGAGGTGAGTCATTCTGGAACAAAGTGAGTCATAACAAGAACACTATAAATATCCACCAATCATAGTCGTACAAATGGTCCACTTTCTCCAAGATGAGTCATGGCATTAGTCAGTGCAATTGAGTCATAAGAATGAGGGTGACAAATCAACAACAGAAATAACTCCTGAGCTTCTCCTTGATCCACTCCCATAATAGAATGCAAGGGGGAGACAGTTGTATATGGTCTTGAGCAGCTCTATGATGAAGGTTGAGTCAGATTGATGTGGGAGGGTTTGTGGGGTATGGAGCCTGGAATTCTGCCTTGTATTCTTCCCTTCCTTCATTGTGAACGACCTGGCCTGTGTATCCAAGGAACATGAATGGCTGCACATCATCTTGGAAAAACACAGAATCTCCAATGGCATACAATTTTGGAACATAAGGATGTGATTTATTCATTGATAGCTGTGCTGCTTTGGGTGACTGGGGGTAAAGCATGTGATGTAGCTTGGCATGTCTTTGAATATCTCCCAAATTGAGTGACCATCGTGATAGTGAGGGCGATGTTGGAGACTTGAAGGTCTGAAGGGGAATATGGTCTGAAGCTGTGCTGGTGATTGGCATGGGGATAACAATGAACTGATAATTGATAGGGTATGGCTGCATTGTCTGGCTGGGCTGAACTGAAATGATGGAATAAGCTGAGATGAAATAGACATGTGTGGAGCTTGGAGTTTTTAAAGACCCGTGCAGAGTTGGAAGCTTTTAGACACATGTCATTTGATTTTCCTTCAATGGACCCACTGTATAGTTGAACCATGGGAACTACAATGTAGTCTACAGAATTCTTCACACATACTATCAGTACATACTTACTGCAATCCTATACATTGGTTGACTTCAGTCAAGTATTGTGATAAGTGTGAGAATCTTACACCTTTTTGAAGTTCCATTGAGTATTCACAATGCGAATAATCAGTTGGGAGCAGTGAACTATGAAGCTTGCCAAAATAACACAGCGATTTCTATCGCTGTGTACTATCAATATCTTACACCTTTTTGATGTCTAGCTATGCTGACTCTGCAAGGAGATAATATCTCCTTGTACTGGCATTCCTACCATGGGAATGCCATCAAGAGAGCCTCTAAAAGCTTTCTTGAGAAAGAGCTCATCATCTTAGGTGATGAGCTAGCATTTGCTGTTGAAGCAAATAATTTTGGCTGGTGGTGTGAAGCTGCCAGTTGTAGAGCTGATGTGGCAGAAGCTCTTTTCTGCCAGAACATCACTGTTTTGGAACCCTTCAAGACTTTGGTGTTATTGCTAACACCTCAATCTATCAGAACGTGTCGTTTACGAGGCTTCAAGAATATTAAACAATGCTGCAGCACAACTCCAGAAATAATTTAATATTTGTACCTTGGTTGCAATCCGTGTAATAACCAGTCCAAGTTGATACAGCTGGAAGGCAATGCGTTTCTTAGCAGCACTGAACAATAAACTATTAGTCTGTAGGCTCAAGGACACTATCGGGGTCCAAGCGTATTCCAAAAAGAGGAATATACTTGACAGGAGAGTTTGTAAGTGGACTGACCAGATAATCTGTCAATGCACTGCAATAACAAACGAATAGTATAGGAGGTGGCTTTTGCAAGTGGCTCAACTTGACTTGTGAAAGTCACTGAACAGGAAAATCAACTGAACAGCTCATCTCAGGTATTGGAGTGCTAATTGGCAAGAAAATCAATTGACAATCTCACTCTGTAGAATTTTCACCTAGAGGGTTAGTCTGGGTGGCTAAGTAGAAAAGCAACTACTTAACTGAGAATCAATACAGAAAAGTAACTGTATGACCCTAGCTGGGATTAGCAGCTTAAAAAGATATGCAAGTCACGTGAGTTGGTGAGTTGGATAGAAGAAGCTAGATTGCTAGATCAGATTGTGCTGATCTGAGGGGGTCAGAGTGGCCTCCTTATATATTGTATTGTACACAGGATTACGTAAAGTGGGGTTCTTCTATCTATTAGGGAGTGATGTCATAGTGATGTCATATGTAGCTATTTTAGTATCTGAAACACACCCTGTAACTATTGTGGTGTGTTTGTGCAAGGAGGAATAAGAATAGATAGCCAATCACCTGCTCTGCTCTGTAAGCTTTACACAGCTTTACACAGCCTTTACACAGCCTTTACACAGCCTTTGCACAGCCTTTGCACAGCCCTGTGAGGTTTTAGGGGTTTGTTTGGAAAGGTTGTGCATTGTTTGGCCCTTATCTGTCCAATGGGCTTTGCAGGATTCAAACCCTGGTTTCCTGGCTTTGTATATCTTTGTGCAGCTTTGTACAGTCCTGCACAGCCTGGCACAGCCTTGGTTGCTAGGGCACAGATTTGAGGGTGTGCTGGGTTTGAAGTATTTATGGATGCACAGCCTTGTGTAAGCTATAGAGGCAGACACAGCGGTGATTAAAAAGTTTTAACAGACTTAAAACAAGTGTTTATTCACGAGCTAAAATTTAAAGAATAATTTCCTGTTTTGACCTACTAGATACTTGAAATATAAATGTGAATTTAAATTTGTGTCAAATATTCAAGATTTGCCACATGTTTAATTGGTTCGATAAAACAACAAGTTTCTCAGGAGCGTAAAACAGGCGACTAAACTTTAAATATATAAATATGGATTATAACTTCAAATTTTAACTGTGGTAAATACATAATCAATCCAAAAAGTTTTACCATACAATTGGGGTTTTATAAGAAAGTTCAAGTTTTATTTTATGTTTATGTGATTGGATTACTCTTTAAGTTATGCTACACTATTTAACTGATTGCCCACTTCAGCACCCACTGACTGCCCACTGATTGCCCACTGATTGCCCACTGACGGACCACTGACTGCTGGTGGCTGAAAGTTGACATCACCTTGCCAAAAGAGTGCATTAGTCCTAGAAAATATCAGCATAGTCTACATTATAGCATTTAGGGCAGCTCACCAGAGACAGCATTAACACAACAATATAATCTGAGGAGAACGACCATCGGGCAAAGTGACATATCACCCAATCCACTTTAACACATTCCACATTGGGTGTCAGTGCAGTGGAATATAAATGGGCAGGAAAATGTGGATAATGTCTATATGGGTCAAAGGTCTGATTCGGCAATGGCAAGTGGCGTTGTACAGCAAATGAAATCTTGCCGTCAATCTCAAAGATGTATTTGATTGAACCAGGCAAAGGGCGGATGCTTGTAGTTGTGTTGGGATAAAAGCAGATGAGACTGTTACCACAATGAGTAGATGATCGGGCATAAACAATCTGGCCAAAGGGAAGCCAGGCATGCAAAACAACTTGGGGCTGCTTGACCAGGTCTTGCAAATCGGAAGGAACAGGAACTGGTTTACCAGTCTTCCCCATTGTGTCTCCAGAGGGAACTGAACTGGCATATTTGTCACGCTGTGGTGCATAAGCTTTGTCAAAAAGGCTCTTGCACTCTTTAATTGCTGGTGGACAATCAGACCATGCCAGCCATCGTCTAAGCTTTGCTGCCCTAAGAAATGATTGAAGCAAAGTCTCTTCAACTTGCTCTGTAACATGGATGAGCAAAGGAAATAACTCTACTTGGAGAAGAGTTAGGCTAACCAGGTTTATGATTACTACTAAGTTGTTGCAACTGCCCAATGAGCTGTTCAAAAGGGAAGCACCACCAAGAGCGAACAGGTCCGAAAAGTAGGAGAAAGTCATAGATGTGAAAAGCCATATGGTGGTTAGGCCGGTGCTTGGCATGAGGATGAATGTCTGTTAGGTCCCCTACCCATTGCATCAAAGAGTCGCGGTACGCAGCCGCATATGCTTCAGTCATAGTCCGCTTGCATGCAATGCATATGGGTGAAACCAAAGCCATGGTGTGATCCAGGACACGTCGGAACTTCATGCCTTCAGCCAAAGAAGAGTGGGCAGATCCTTCTCCCCACAGACTGACTAGGGCTAATGGAAGATACACTGTGTACATGGTCCTCCACTCATCAGCCTTCAGGGTGCCTGCACCAGCATCTCCAAAGTTTCGAGGGACAGAACCCAACCATGAAGGTGTTTCTGCATTTGTGATTACTTCTCTGATCTGCTGTATAATTGAGAGACTTGCAGTTTTTAACAGCAGGCACTGACCAGAATTCCAGGGCTGGCTTCGTCACTACGTTGGAAGGAATCAGAGGCACCCAAATTGATATACTCAGGAATACTCACCCATGTGATAAGTTCATCGATCCAGTGTTTTTTACACATTTTCCCCCAGGGGTGATCACCATTCAAGCTGACACTAACAAACCTGAGACAACCCATAGTCTTTCGCATGAACTTTGCCTTTAAGTCATCCAAGGCAATGTCGAGTGGTGTGTCTTCGATCTGTATAGCCGCAGTAAGAAGGGCATGTATGTCTGTTACTTGTTTGTTTTCCTTGGGTGTCATCGTTTTAGGAGGGGTGCAAAATTCATAGGCGAACGCTGGCACAGCAATTGGGTGACTTAATGCGGATGACATTGTCAAACCAAGCACCTCTTGCGTGTGCTGTTGAGCAAGCCCTTCAAGAATGCAATGCATTGGATCCACAACAAGCTGATGTACTGGATACCAGTAGGGTAGACGCCACAATTCTGACCAATGGACACCATGTTCTTTGAAAAGGTTGATTTGGTCCTTTGAATGCGGCGCATTCTTCCATGCTTCTGCAAAACCTTGTAGTTTGGTGCTGTTGCGCA
>QFFB01000051.1:0-15963 GCA_003316465.1 Ramaria cf. rubripermanens
TCATTCTGACTCATACCCCTTAATATCTTATGACTCACCCCCATTCTCCCAAGTAGTTAAATAGCGAGCTTCCTTCATATATTTCGCTAGTTTGGTTATCATATACATTACACTGTCTCCTGTGCCCTTAAGCACTTGAGGATACCTTGCTCACCTCAACTCTCATCTCTCAATACTTTTCTTCGAGGCTTGTCTACTTCAGATTTGTCCCATCTCTATTCTCTATCTCCTATCTTCTGCGACCAACAAAGATAGGCACCCTTTTTAGTGCAGGGTCTTTCAGCATTGGGATCTTATACCCAGTGTGGACGGTTCTGACAGATTCCCGAGAGTGGAAATATTGCCAACCTATCCTACATTGTCATGTAAACTTATGAGCATCTTTTCTGGGGCCAATTCCTGGACATACCCCATGAGTTGTTATGACTTTATGCTCATGGCTTTTGAATTTGTCAGCTGGGGCAATGCTTTGTCGACTCCCCCGAGCGGCCGAAGAAGAACGACAGCAACTTGGAATGGACTGCAAAATCCTATGAACTCTGGCAAGAGATGCTAAAATGTCCGGGCAACTAGAGACGGCATGAAACACTTGAAAGAAAGGAAGAAAAAAGGAGATGACAAGGAGTAATGAAATGTTTACAGCAGGAGAATTCAGACATTCGGTTTCTAGTTTATAAGGCTTGGAACGCAAAATATCAATGAAAATGACTCCCCCCTAATATAGGAACCTGTCCGGACGCTTATAGCACTCTTATAGCACTTTTGGTCCAGCGTCTGGACATCTGGAGGCCCTAAAGAGGCCTGGTTCAGCGTACGGACAAATTTTTCGATTTTGAAGGGAGGCCATCCGGACATCTAGAGTCCAAGGCAAATCAGGGATATATAGGCATTTTCGGGGGTCCTGTATTCGCGCACTTGTTACCTCTTGCCAGGACACAGGGCACGGCAATCTCACTGCTGCTCGTCACCAAGTAGTCCGTTCGCCCAATAGCTGGAGCCTAGGATATGCTTCATCTGGTTCGTGGTTCAACAAAACTGTTGACGATACTGATTGAAGCTCTAGCTGTGCGCCTCAGACGATAATGAATCAGCCTGTAGTTCTATCGCGAGCAGAGATACTACTCAACGATACCAGTTTGGACACGCCAAGTCTTGCCTACTCTCGGAGAACAGTCATCTCCTTCAGCTCTGCACTATCAGTATATCCAGAAGGCACGGACCCTCTATAGGCGAGTCTGAATTTGGAAACTCCTAACTTCAATAAGTATCGGCCTTCGGGAAGGACTCGACACTCGACTTTAACCGGTGCTTAATTTTCCGATATAAGCGTACCCACGAGCTTGGCTTATCGTCCGTAAAAAGGTGTGATTTGCTCCCTTGGCAGATATAGCCCATAACTGATTTTTTGTTCGCGTGGCACTCCTGCCAAGACATCGCTTGAAGTCTCAGTCGCTTCTATGTTCCTAGCAATCTTGAAGCCATGACCTGCCAATGCAGAAGTACACTCCAGTACTTACTAACACTCCCAATTAAGGTATGTGTTTACTACTTTATATTGTTCATTACGTCCCCTCCCAAGATGATATCGTACTGGAGAAAGAACAGTATGGATGGTCTCTAGCTGGCTCCAAGATAATTTGTACATCTATCCATGGAATAACTGGCTCTCTTCTGTGCTCCCTTCTATCAGGTTCACAGATGCCAAAGGCTCGTACTTGGGACCTTTCCCACTAACTTGGAAATGGCCAGCGCTCCTCATGTTAGTGAGTGTATTGCCTTACTGCTGTGCTCCGAGGCTTAGAGTCCGACGTTTTCAGAGTGTTATACTCATAGGGCAACGTTAGGCATATAATCACGGCGAATCAGTTGCTAGCCAGTTTGCACCCAACTCTCAGCTGATACAGACCTCAGCATTGACAGCGGAACCCGAAGCTGATATTCTTCATTTCACGGTATGCTCAATTCTCGCGGTCGTCCGCTATGAGAACAACACCAAGGCATGAACTTCTGCACTACAATTTGCCACTAGCTCATCGTGTCACATTATCCGTACCCTTTTGCACAGTCACAAAGCTTGGATTCGCCGGAACGCACCAACCCTCCCTGTGTGGGTACTGATACATTAGTGTTTAGCAAGATTTTTCTCAGCATCGGGAAAATGTGAGATATAATTATGTAACTGTGTAATCCGGTGAGCGTTCTATCAAGAAGGCTCTCCATCCGAGAACATGCAATCCTACTTTAACTCCTGCGTTGACTGAAAATTCGGACATTGTTTTCTCCACCACGAACCCGTTCTGCTCCAGAACGCTCACGCTAGGCTCATTGCCCTCCATGGCTGTAGTTCGCATGTGCCGCACATTCATATTTGTTGTCGCCCAATTCAGGAGACAATGAATCGCGGTTTTCATGATACCCTTCCCATGATAATTCGGATCGAGATAATCTGTCAGTTTGTAATTCGTAACGTATCCTTTCGAGAGTGCGCCTAACAAACACATACAGCCTATAGACCAGATGATGGCGGGATCACCGGTGGCCTTTGCCTTATTTTCTTGCTTGAGCTGTTCTCGCTGCTGCTTATTCATCACATCTGGAAACCCCCATCTGCTCATGCTCAGCGCACTTATAAGACATTTATTCGGTTGGCTCACCTTGTAATCCCACAATCCCCCAGGTAGACGTCTTTGTCTTCTTTCACCTCCCTAATAATACGTACAGGGCACTCTCGAATGGATTGGGGCGTTAGTTTCCTAGAGGTGATTAGTTGGAGGTCCTCTTGCCCGAGGTCGCAAGGCTACTTTGACTGATTGCAACCAGGCCAGTGCATGCTTATGCTCGTGAGGATATGGCAGACCGGCGCCCATCCAAGGGTAAACTCGATCGTCGTTCAATATTGGTAGTACGTCGTCGGCGTCGTTGAGACTGGGACAAGTTATGATAATATGGCTGTGTGGGCTGGGTAAACCTGCCAGTTATGTCCCTGTAGGTCTGTATTCTGATGCTGTTCAGAAGAGCTGAAAGACACACGCAGAATATAGGTGGCTTCAAGCGTTAACTCTAACGAAGGCGCATTCATTTTTCAGATTCTTCGACTGGCAGTGAAAGGTTCAAGAAGTATAGGACGGCTGTGAAGACTACTCCATGGCAGCAACGCGCGCTTGTGTACTAACAAGAATAAATACAAACCCTTACTTGCTATTCGAAGTCTTGGCACCTTGACGGCCGGAGATACCGGTATAAGTACATTCATTCATGTGCTCATACTTGAACAAAGTTGGCCAATTCTGTCTTTCCTCAAATAAGATTCGTCCCGCAGGCCCACAAGAAGTTCCTACCCCCTTCACACTCATTGACATCTGACTTATACACCAGGAGTGATTCCTTGTTGAATATATCTCCAATGTTTATTCCGTCTTTACATCCCACATCATAAGGACAAATCATAAGGACAGATAAGTCAGAGCTGTCTTTTCATGTAACTGGTAATTAGTAATCATCCAGCATGATACGATTCGTCCGACTACTCCCTAAACTTACAATGGACCCGTATGCTGCCATCTTAGAACGCTTTGCGAAAAATCACAAGGCCCCAGTTGAACTTATTTACACGCCCAATCCTTCTTGGCCTCTGCCTGAGACTCTAAAACCGACTGGAAACCATGGTCTGTCGTGGAGAACCTGGGAGACCGATAGACGTTAAACTGACTTACTCCAGGGGACAGGCTGTCACTCTCCGTGCTTGACTCCTCATTCAATCCGCCAACAAACGCACATTTGGCTCTTGCATGTCTGCCAGGTTCGCCGGATTCAGATGAAGCCACCACTTCACGAACTTTTGATGCGACACTGCTATTATTTTCCATCAAAAATGCAGATAAGACACTAAAACCAGGAGATGCTACTCCATCACAAAGACTGCATATGATGGTTCTGCTGGCACGCGAGCTACAAGAGCAGTCTGCAGATCGTGGCTCCCCAAATATCGCCGTTGCGGTCTGCCAAGAGCCCACCTTTGTTGGAAAGTCTGCAGCACTTAAGCCCTTCCTTCATGAACGACTAATTACTTTGTCCTCCTCGGCGCATATACAGCTTACCTTCCTGATTGGTTCCGACACTTTGGAGCGCCTCTTTGCCCCCCGATATTACGGGTCCGAAGCGTTGATGAAGGATGCCCTTGAACGATTTCTTTCCACATCTGGGGATGACTCGAGAGTCATCTGCGCCCGTCGTACTTCCGGCACAAGCTACTCTAAAGTAGACACAAATGTCTTGGATGAAGCTGCGGAGTATGTTGACTCTGGCGCTGTGGCATTGGCCGACATTGACGAAGAAGTGCGGGCATTAAGCTCTAGTGAAGTGAGGGGTATGGCCCGGAACGCCTCAGATGCATGGCAACGAAAAGTGCCTGGACTCGTTGCCGCCTATATCAAGGAGAATTCTTTGTACACCGAATTCGACGGACTTCATTAAAGTTATGATGTACACTGGTGTGGCATTGCGTTCCATTATGCAGTTACGTTGCGTTCGCGCTAGTCGCCGGCCCAAGTATCGAGACAACCTCAAACTGGAACACTTGGGCCAAGAATGTCGATTCCTTTATCACCCTCCTAATATGGATACAAGGTACACGTCGGATTCTTCAAGTCCCCGAAAAAGAGTGCAGCCAACTGATGCGAAAGAACAGCACAGAAGGATAGTCGACAACGATGCTGCTGGAGAAATATGACATATGCAGTACCAACCCAACACAGCATCCCCTGCAATGATTAATCCATTTCTGAGCCATCTGGACTTTCTTTGATGTGACTGAGTTCTCTCGCAACCCGGTACGGAAGCGGGCCCACATCCACCGAGTCACGATCGATATCGCTGCTTCCACTGTCTCGATGTTCGCCCATGAACCCCCGCCGGATTCCCTTCCTTGCCTGTATCCGTTTTAGCTCTGTCTCACGATCTTTCATCCATTGTTCCTCGTTGTCATAGAACGTCTGTGGGGTAGTCCGCTGGTATAGGTCTACTTGCACACCGGCTGCAGAGAGCACCCCTCTCACTGATGTATGTGACCGAGTGTTATGCATCCGGGACACAAAGGAGCAGCGAAGGCTAGGGTCGTATTCAGTTAATACATGTTGTATATAGAAGTCAGTCACTCACCCGGGACCTAGGATAAATTCGCCCCCCAGTTGCTTAACATCACCAGGCCTCTTGTGTAAGGGCATTCTTGTGTTAAAAGCGTTCTTCAAGACCATGGCAACGCCAGTGGCGGCACCATGTCGAATGTAGTCTCCACGTTCGGAGTCTGGACCACCGTCGGCCGTGCGTAAGGTCATACCAAGAGCACGGTAAAGGGCACATGTCGGGTCAGTGTATAATGGAAAGGGAAGACTGAATATTTCTACGAGGGACGACTTTAGCGAAATTATCTGTCTTGCAAACACAAAGAAGCACTTACTGGTGTATGATTTGATCATGGCAGGTGAACCATTTGAGATGATTACCAACCTAACGCCAGCATTGTCGAGTACATCTGGGTCTACCTGCTCCTTGATGGACCGCATGTAATCCATACATGAAGCACACCTGGTGTTTGTCAGTATGTAGTGGCTAACATGGCGACAAGTCACCACTGACCAGAAATGTCGGATAAATATAACACAGGTTGGCTGATCTTGCCATAAAACGCCAAATCGAACCTTCTTCCCCTCCTGATCAAGCACGTCCAGATTCTGAGCATGCTGAAGTTGTTGTAAGGTCATATCCCTGTGAGGATGAAATGTACTAATTTCTTCGTGCTCCACAGGTAGGTCACGGGGTACTTTCCGTAACCGGCCGGTGAGCTCCTCGTCCTGAGGAAATCCTTTGTTGCTTGCACCTTTGGAAAAGTTGTACCGGTCGATCTTGGAATATGGCTCAGCGTCAGGGAACGGACGTGTTGTGAAATCGGCGATGGCGGGATTGGACGGAAAGAGTGGAGTGGTTGGTGTGACTGGGGAGGAACCTGCGGAATTCAACGAAAGTAAATCGACGCTCTTTTTCCTGGAGAATGGACGGGCGACATGTCGGAGGATTGATTGCTGGGACACGGGGGGAGATGATACACGTTTGCTTGCCATTTGATGACTGAGGTAAACGTCCGGGGGCAGGAGTACCTCGTTCGTACTGTCAGCAAGGTTTTCCCCTTGTATGGAATTATCGTCAGGATACCGGAGGCTACTTGTATATGTAGTGGCACTTGCGATGCTGGAGAACCTCAAGGGAGTTGAATCTTGCGCATGTGTAGGGACGTGCAACCACCGCAGAGAGTGGGGTCGAGCGGTAACATGACCAACCTGTTGGTCCATCAGGTTTGTGGCTGATGAGCGCACAACGGAGACATCTTTGAGATCAGATGCGTGTAAATCAGGACATGATGCCTGGTCTGCAGAGCGAGGAAATGGAACGGCAGTCTCCGGCATGAATCGGTGGTCCATGCCCTTGGAATGCTAGCCACGAAGGGTAAGGTCGAAAGAGCGTAACTGTGTTGCCTGGAGACACCTGAAAGCCTCCGAGAGCGACCGACACGGCGACAAGACAATTAACTCGAGACAAGGTCGGTGTCGGGCAAACCACAACAGCGTCGTAACGATGGACCCTATACGTATACTTATAGTAAGACATGGAAGCTGTTAGATACGTTTCAGGATCGAAGTGTGAAATGATAATGGTGCCTTTAAAGGAAAGTCGTCCTTCTCCAAGCTTCAGGTTCCGCTTGATCAGGACGTCGAACTTGGCGAATTTGACGCCCCTGTTAGGGCAACTTGGTCTAACCCCGAACCAACGAGTAACTCAGATTTGGCTCATGTTAACTTGCAATTATTGTAAAAAAATTGTGCCTCCGAAGCTCGTTTTAATCTTCGTTAACGTGCACTCCCCGAAGGGCAATTTAGACCGTGCGCCACAATTTATAAGGCAGAAGGCACACTGTCCTTAATAAACCTAGTCTCGAAGCTCATGATCGGGGTCCTGATCGATCCCACTAGGAATGAAGACGTTGGCTTCGTCATGGAGAGGGAGATATGCTGCTGACATTCTACGAGTCTGGAGCACGCCCTAACGATGTTGCCAAGTCTTAGTCTCATACGACGGTGTTAAGCTTGTCTCCAGGATCGACACCTACCCCGCAGAAAGTCATCGCGTCCGGCCGCATAGCAGGGGATGCCAGCGCTGCACCAAGGAACCCGTCAGTGACTACTCTCGAGGGTATTCTGTGTGATTTTGCCGGGCGTCGAGATTCTAGTCCTCGTCAAATGCAATACTATCAGTCCATCACGCCATAACGAAACGCAGCCCTCGAAAATGAAAAGGCAAAGTAACCATTGTGCCGTACCCCGAGTCCGCCCTCAGAAGGGCTTCAATGAGATCCTCAGACAGGCGCACACTGGGCGGACATATGCAGGGGTTCTCGTTTCCTGAGGCGCACAGGCGAAAGAGCTGGCACATTCAATTCAATATATCGGGGCCGGAAAACCAGATGGCAGCGCCAATGCACGGTACTCCTCTACAAAACACAATCGACTCACTATATAAGTATCAACTTTCACATGCCTGAACCGGAGCCCAATGCAAATTTGTGTTATCTGGCTTACCCCACTGGAAGATCAGTCAAAGATCCAGCTGGTTCACATAGGCACCATCCATGGAAGATTGTAATATCAAGGCAACCATAGGTTGAAATACAAGAAATCCTATTTGATGCTGAGCCCTTAGTGAGACATCGACGAGGCGCCAAGGCAGTGTGATTTTCGAAGCGAGACGAGCTACATGATCTTCAGATCGAGACCAGACCGAAAGCCTACAAAGTAATAATACTGCGTCATTGATGGCAAGCAGGAAACAATTACTGTCGGCTTCTTCGGTGAGTGCCACTTGCTTGCTATCCCGCCCCATATACAGTCGCTATGACAGTGAAAGGGAAGGAAAAGTGCACAAGGGAAGAAACACACCAACAGAAGAACCAGATAGGTAACATGAGCGCCAAAGCATGGCGACAACGGCGCAAATTATTTTTATAACATGTATTGTTGGCACAGGAAGGAGGGGGATTTCGCAAACAATGACTCGTGTCGGTTTTTAGGTTGGAGGTGTGATCCCGCCAATACAAGAATCAACGATCAGCGACTCAAGTGCCTCGGCAGCTCTCGGACGCATGGACAGTTCCATGCAGAGCCTGAGGGACACGACACTGAAGTATTGATGCTCGCCAGGCTCCCCCTCTTCGGGAATCCCTACAGTCAGCTGAATCAGGGGGAAAGAAGCAAGGACATACTTGCTTTCGCCGCCTCTAGACTCATCTAACCCAGTCTAAGCATCCCTCCTAAATTGAATACATCTGAGACAATTTTATCGTATGCCTCACTGAGAGATATTTCAAAGGATGCGGTTGTGATGGTGGGATGTGTTCTGCAGTGATGACGTGGTCGGCGGCGTCAGGGCTAGCGTGGGCGATGGTGCCAAAATGGGTGAAAGCGGAGCAGAATTTGAAATTGCTGTGGATAGGTACGTCTGCTTGGCCAGGTATCATGTTCACATGTAAGTAACGCACACGCCTATAATCATGATTCCACGAGATATGTCCACGGTGGACATCCTATCAACCAATCAAATAATTTTGAGAGAATGGTGTAAGACGTGAACCCCATGCCCGATGCCATCCTAGTGTAATGAAATCAAAGGCCTTGGCGGAATGAAATCACAATAAATTGATCAGAAGGCGACTCGCTCGAACAAGACTTACCTCGAGCACTGTCATGCCATCTCTAATCTCGTTTGCAGTATATCAAAGGGAGAAATATCGCAATGAAACATTCAAGTTGGCTGGAGGATTAAAACCCAGTCCCCAGCCAAGAAAACCCTCACCTGAGAGGATGGCGTAGGTGGACAAAAATTGGGTGATACTCCACTCGTAACTTGGACACGGGACAAGACGGCCTTTACATAGATATTATGATATTGGGGATCAAAAGTCGGGTATCCAGTTGCTCTCTGACGGGGAGAGAATTAATAGGAGATGCGGTTGAACCATTGGCTCAGGAGGTGTTCTGAAGGTCAGTTAATGAACGATGTTTACCTGCTGAATGAAACCCTCCTCTACAACTCGTTTCGTCCGGAGTTCCTCACGCAGGATCAACTCATACCATAACTCCGCGTCATCTCCGAGAAGGATCACAGGGCACGAGAGTGGTTGATAGTCTGCAGTTTCCGAAACAGTTCCAATGGGAGGTAGTCCCAGTCAATCAATCCTTCAGGTAAGGCTAGTAAATATAAGAAACAAAGAGTTAGTACAGAGAACCGCTGTACTTATATATAGTTATAAGCACGAATAAGTGCTTAGTTACAATGAAAAATGAAAATAAATACACACTATACAATGCTCCGACATCAGCGGCAGAGCAGAAGTAGGAAAGGCCAGACCAAAGCCGACGTCAGCTCTATAGCGAGCTCAGCGAAGCAAGCGCACAGTACGCAAGTATCCCATCTATTAGTGGATTCACTCGCGTGTGGCTGGGGCGCTTGTTTCGCTTTACATCACAGTAAAACGGTTGCTTTCCTTGTTTGTAAATTCGTGTACTTCTCACCATAATTCAGATCTGGTGACGTCTCTCGTCACTGTGAGCCTCTTCCAAATGACTTGTATGTGCTGATGTATCGACGGAATGTTTACATCTACATTCTCCCGATACCTCTCCTACACAATTGCCATTCTAGCTGCTATTGTCTTGACACCCTTACGAACTTGCACTGGTGCCCGACCTAACGTATGGCTTTAGACTGGGTGGTAGGCTTTGCAAGCTGGAAACATCGTTCTCAGGGAACTGATAGGTTTAAGTCACCAGCCCCATCGACAACCTCACTGATGGCGATATCCTCAGAGGCTTGCGTTCATTGAAGCCGTTCTCACCCATGATCTACACAGCCTAGTTCGTATAACGGAAAGAACTATGGTCAAATCAGCCCCGGACTTTGGAGATGATGTTGAAGAGCCCTCCGAGGTCTTCGCTCTCAACATGGTCTTCTTACACACCACAATCCTCGCAGGCTGAGAATAAGGAGTCGTTGAGCTGAAGAAATGAGCCACAGGCACTGTGACTGATACCTTCATTTGCACTCATGCTTCACGCCATTCACCTCTAATTTTAAAAGCTTAGTAGGTGCCGTTAGATTGCTCCCCTTGCGTGTCCACAATCATGTGTCCCAGTCCATTTTACCAACACCTAAATGAGGTAGAATTGCAAATTGGTGAACTAGCGATACAGCCAGACAGTACGAGACGAAGTACGTGTTCTCTCCACTAGTAAGATATAGACTGTCACAGTCCTCGGTGTGAAAGTGGATTTTCTGCTTGGTATCATGCCCAGTTGTCGATTAAAGAGTCCCTCATTTCTCCAATAACTGCGGTAGACTCGTGACCTTGAAGTTCTGTGTTGCGGCAATAAGCGTCATGGCCTGGAAAAATGAGGGAGTGACATACTAAACGTGGCTTCGATCACGCTAATCTCTGTGGCCGTTGTATCAAATCCTGTGAACGCACACCAGTCATTGACGACCATCCCTGCACCGATGACGTCCGAACCACGATTGACAGTACCAGCCTGTTCACAAAAACTCAAAAGAAGAAAGCACATGTGGAACAATGACTGACCACTAGTGGAACTTGTAATAGCGACGACAACTCATCCTGGTCTTGAATACTTGTCTTCGGATGTACTAAACCGCCCTGGTTGGTGATCGCACAATACGACCCTACTAGGACATTATCCGCTACTGTCTGTCGGAACACCTCCACCTTCAACACGTCTGCTATGATCTCTTCAGTTTCTCGATCTACATCTGGATGTACCAGGGCGACATAGTCGTTGCATGCTATGACGTTTCCTAGTGCTGATAGACGTTCTTCCACCCGCTGTAATTGAATGGCATCCGGGAGAGAATTACGGAGATGTTGGAGCTCTTGATCCGTTGCTGTAGAGGGAACAAGTAGACCATGCCGATTCCCAGCTGTGAGGCGACCGACTATCCGTGTCCCGCCAATGCTTGCGTGAACGATGGGAATGACATCTCCTAGCTCGGCCTCGAATGTTGAATAAAAGTTGGTGCTACCACCGATAGCCGCGAGACAGTAGCTAGAAGAAGTGTCAAAGGGGCCCTTGCAGAGCTACCTTGGCTAAGAATACCTATTTGTAAGTTTGCAAAACACTCCAATGTCGCTGCTGTTTTCGAATTGTGTTCCTACGAACAAACTGAGTGTGAAAGCTCCAAACAACAAAGAAATACTTACTGACTGCCATGCGAGAGTAACAATGTGATGGCTTTTATGTAGATTGGATGCAGGTTTTACAAAGTCTTAAGCTTCCAAATCTGATCTTATATCTCAACCGGCAACTCGGCGCTCCTCGACTCATCCAACGTCGTCGAAAACCGACAAGCGGAGCCGCGCACGAGTCACCTCTACTATAATATTCTATATCTACGAGTCATGCTGCAGCGAACGGCATTTAGAGTACAACCGCACAGGACTTGTTTTCGGTCACGTGCCCTACGCGTCAAACCATCCTGTCCTAATACAATATCTACTCCTTCATCTGAACGTTTCTACACCACCCCCATCGAGAAAATTCTATGTGAATCAATTAGGGCCTCTGGGCCTATCCCGGTGTCGACGTACATACAACTCTGCCTTTCTCATCCAACCGAAGGATACTACATGAAACAGCGTCCGGACGATAGTGATGTCTTTGGAGTCAAGGGTGACTTTACTACCAGTCCCGAAATAAGCCAAGTATTTGGAGAGGTGAGGCTGTCACTTGAGCCTGTGTATTTGGCATCTTATACCGAGCCCAGCTCGTGTGCTTGTGGCTCCTCTCCATTTGGCGCGACCCAGAGAGTGGTTCTCCACTCCCCAAAATAAGATTGGTGGAACTAGGTCCTGGCCGGGGGACGTTGATAGGCGACATGCTCCGCGTAAGCCTGCGTTCTCCTCTACGGTTCCGACCAGTAATTGACCCGGTCTTTTATATTCATCTAAGACATTATCTATGTGGCCTAATTCAAAGAACTCCGTCACTAGTGTCCATCTAGTCGAAAATAGTTCTATGATGCGTTCACGACAATCTCAGAAGCTCGCTGCATGGCGCGAATCACAAAACATCCCATTATACTGGTGGGATTCCATAGAGGATATTCCCGTAGCATCTGGTAAGCTGGCTCACATGACGAAGACATTTCATGCAGACTTTTTCAATCTGGATTCAGTAGATGAATTTACAATGGTTGTTGCCCATGAGTTCTTTGATGCGTTGCCAGTAAACATCATTGAGGAAAACATAGTCACTGCATGGCTACCGCCCGATTCTTACCATAATATCTATAGAAAACTCCCAGCGGATTTCGAGAACTCTTAGTGGACCTTCGACCATCCCACACTGATACGTCCGTAGTGTCATCGAAGTCTCAGGACGCCCAATCATCATCACAATTTCGTTTTGTTTTGTCGCCAGCACCAACTCCCCGCTCGGACTTCCTGAGCGCGCTGTCCCCCCGTTTCACAGATCTGCCAACAGGCTCCCGTATCGAAGTATCCAGTTCTGGATGGCGTACTGCAAGGAAGATAGGGGAAATGGTTTCGGGCGGCGGAAAAGAGGCAACCAATGTGACAAAACCAACAAATAGCCAAGGAGCAGCATTGATAATAGACTATGGCGACGAACACGCATTTGGTAGTTCATTTCGGGTGCGTACATGGAGCGCATTAGTATACTGATACTTATCATTTGTTCGCGTTTTTTTCATGGTCTTGGCCGATAAAGGCATTCAGAGCTCATCGTCATGTGGATGTGTTTGATAAACCTGGCACGTCTGACCTGACTACGAACGTTGATTTTGCATTGTTGAAGGAAGCACTGCAAGGCACCGGTAAGTGGACCAGTGAACTACCGGGCCTGTGCTCAAGCAGTTGCTCTGAATTTGAATACGCAGCGTCACTACATGGCACCCTTGACCAGTCGTCCTTCCTCTTGCGCATGGGAATTGCCCAGCGGCTCGCAGGACTGATGGATAAAGCACAAAGCGAAGGACGACGCTCAGAAATTGGTCGCGCTGGAAAGAGACTTGTGGACCGGGCGGGCCAAGGGATGGGAAGGGTATATCGAGTGTTAGGTATCACCGGCGGTCAGAAAACCAAAGTCTGGCCTTTCATATCATCGCTACCTGACGGAGAAACAGATAGTGAGCAATAGAGACAGCAACGGGAGATGTTCGACAATGCACCTTATCATTACTGTTCAGGGACAATACGGTGGTATTCAGGATGTCGACGCGGAGACCTGGATCTGGATCTGCGACTATCTCGCACAGGCCTGTGATTGCGTTCATCTCTATGATTTGCTCGCTTCCTAGAGCTTGAGTGAGTAGCGTCCCGGTCTGCTCCTGTCTGAGACGTTCCTTCACGTTCGCCTGAGGCGGTCTCTTCTTTGTCCTTGTCCTTCTCCCTCTTCCACATGAGTTTCTTGACGCAACGCTCGCAAAGTACGACTTTCACCATGACGTCTCGTACTTCCGACTCCCCCTGCTCAACATAGGAGAAAGGTAACTCCATAGTCGTCAACTTCGGTGGCTTGGGTGGTTTTGGACGGATGTCCTGCGAGCCACTGGGTACTGAGTCTGCTTGGGCATCATAATATGGACAACGGGTATTGCCACATGACGATTCGCCCGCCCCGGACAAGACCTCATTCTCTGTACGCCAACGCAGGGCGATCTGCAATGGCACAGTATGAGTAGTTGCCACATTCATATAAAGATCATATATATACGTTTCCACTTTTATAGTGCTTCAAGTCGCAAACGGCGAATTCCCTGAACAGACTCGCTTCATATTTCATCGCAAGCTGCGCATCCCATGATTTCGCCGCGTCTTCGTCGCCACTGCGGAGGAATCTGGTAGTGTCGTCAATATGGGAATCATGGGCATACGCCAATACCAAAGCACCTATGAGATGCCTTGAGGATGTCAAACTCGGTTGTATACGCCTGTGGCGCCCTTTTCTTCACTGGATACAAACTTGACATATGCAGAGGCAGGCGGTAGAGGTGAACGTGCTGATGTCACAATCCTATCGTTACAAGCTAAATAGGTTAGATATGACCAATTATATTCACGATGGTCATGCTATTCACCATCCGAAGATGTACATTTTAATGATATATGGGATCCTACAATAGGTGCGCGTTCACACAGATACTGTACACAAGTGGGCTCGGGAAAAACTGTGGCTCGGTGGCGACTCGGATAAACTGCAGCATCAAGCACTAACGCCAATACTCTGAAGGTAGTCTTTGCGATATGGGTTGGCATCGGTTTCTACGCTTCGGTTGTAGGGAATCCATTTGGGCTCATCCTGTATAATGCGTTAGCTCGCAGCACGCGGTCAAAGTAATTCCTTTGACCTTAAACAATCGCAGTGCCTTGATATGGTTCTTCTCATCAAGCGTGAAGCGATGATAAATGCCGGCAGGGAGCACTAAAAGATCGCCAGGGTCCATTGCGACACGGATCCAGGCATCAGTGGAAGTTTCTAAGAGGTCACGACTCAACAAAAGCGGTGCAAAGCAGTCGAGTGGGTCAAATACGAACCGCGTACGTCAAAAAAGCCACTGCCCTCGAGGATGTACCGAATCTCCTCGTCCTCGTGCATGTGTCTACCAGAGCAGGGAATCAGCCTATACCGAAAATATATTTTGACATCATAGCGCACTCCTCAAAAAAGCCTTTAATCTTTGTGTCATAGGCCTACCAGTGGCGCGGTTCAGTGAGGGTATCAGGGTCGATGAAACAAGGTGTGTGTATTCACATCTCCTAGGCCCGCCTTCGACACGTTGATCGTATCCCTGTTTTTGTAGCCCTGCAGTCGCGCAACTTCGTCGACCTGTGCCTCATGCCCGTCGACTGGGATATGCCAAGTCTTTACGCCAAGCTTGGAGAGCACCTCCTTGCTTGCAGGACGGGAAGGCACATAGTCATGAGGCAGACGCTGGTCTCCAGGAATATTGTCAAAGTAATATGCGCGCATGTTGAAGGTGGTGGTTGAGGTCAGAAACGTGCCAGCTAAAAGGATGTAATAGCCACCGCGAATGGTGCTTATTTAGTGCTTATTGAGTAATCATAATTGGGCGGAAGGTGGCGCAATGGCCACCTAGGAATGTCATATTATGTAATGCCCAGGTTCTCAAAATCTTAGTAGTGTGATAGTAAGTATATATCGCTTGCTGATGCATGTCAGAACGGCCCATTTTGCTAGTGACAGCGCCAGATCGCATACAGACATTAATTGACCGTCGGCCATCGACGCAATTGCCCATCTTAGACTAATGCATGATCACAAAACACGCAAAATAACTTGAAAAAATAGAGAAGAGTAGAGGTGCCGGCCCTCGCATACCGCTGGCTGGTTTCATCAGTCCGCCCCGGAGTAATAACTCTGAAAATAGGTCTGTCAAAGTACGGTATGTATGTCGACTTTCCAATTGATATGGTGCTAATGAGAGGTACCCGAGGCGTTGTCTCCAGTGAGATAAGTCATGCATCTGCATGAGCCATGACCGATTGCGCTATCTTACCGTACTTGCATATTGGCGTTGATATCGACTGTCGGCGTCTTGTGGGAATGCATAATCGCAATGGAAGGCAACAAAATAATTTCAAGGGAGAAGCTGGTCTCCCAATTTTTCTTCAGTCCGCCCTGGTGGAGTTATACCTTTTATCTCCGACACCTTTTTCTGGCGGCAGGATTACTGTTGATCGAGTTGGACAAGGAAATACTGTATGTGATGTATTGGACATATAGTTGTCGGCCCTACCTATGATCCACATTAGTAAGGTAGGACCTATGTGGGCCATACGTACCGTACGGTCTTGGTAGTAGCAAC
>QFFB01000052.1:0-11752 GCA_003316465.1 Ramaria cf. rubripermanens
GGGTGAGTCAGAATGAGTCAGGGTGAGTCAGAATGAGTCAGGGTGAGTCAGAATGAGTCAGAATGAGTCAGAACAATGAGTCAGAATGAGTCAGAACAATGAGTCAAGTATGGTACAGAAAGGGGGAAATGAGTCACAACACTCTATAATGAGTCATAGGGGGTTAACAATGAGTCAGAGAGAACAATAGTGAGTCATAGGGGTTAACAATGAGTCAGAGAGAACAATAGTGAGTCATAGGGGTAACAATGAGTCAGAGAGAACAATAGTGAGTCATAGGGGTAACAATGAGTCAGAGAGAACAATAGTGAGTCATAGGGGTAACAATGAGTCATGGAGAACAAGAATGAGTCGAAGGGAATAGTAATGAGTCATCACTTAACCCCTGAACCAACCAACAATCTGGGACCACACTTCCATACTCCAAGTGTACAGCCTCTGAGGCAATGCTTGATCTGCTGATCTGATTGAAGGAGGTGGTGTAGAATTAAGTGGTTGAGGGGGATAAATGGAATAGTCAAAATGGTAAGGATCATATGGAGAGCCGACACCACTTTCCAATATCTCAATCTCCACGCTGTGCTTGTCTTCATATTCATGGGGAATGTGATGCACCGGTAACTCAATTCGTCCTGAGTTGGGATCAAAGAAGAGTTCATGGGGATCGATGCTTTCCCAGTCCATGGTACCTGTGCTAGTTCTGCTTGATTGTCGCCTAATGTGGGCAGGTGATGGAACCCGAATGATTGGCGGCATCTGCATGGGGAGTGATGGGGTGGATGCACGAGTGATGGTAGCAGTGAAGCACATAGTTGATGATGGAGATGATGGCTCAGCTCAGAGTATGAAAAGATGTTGGTCATCTGATGAGACAATTGAGGAAATGGTTCCACTTAGGTGCTCAGCATTATAGTAGAATAAACCGGTTCATGACACATATCCCCCATGATCATGTATCCCCTGTGTTTAAGTATCTCCCATGTCCAAGTATCCTCCATGTTCAAGTATCCCCCATGTTCATGTGTCTCCTGTGTCCAAATATCCCCCATGTCCATGTATCCCCCCTGTCCATATATCTCCTATGTTCATGTATCCCCCTATGTCCATGTATCCCCCCATGTTCATGTATACCCTGTGTCAATGTAACCCCCATGTCCATATATCCCCTGTGTCAATGTATCCCCTGTGTTCACATATCCCCCATGTCCATGTATCCCTAATGTTCAAGTATCCCCCATGTCCACATATCCCCAATGTTTAAGTATCCCCAATGACTATGTATCTCCTGTGTCCAAGTATCCCCCATGTCCACATATCCCCCATGTCCATGTATCCCCAGATCATTACCATACCAGGATCATTACCATATCCCAGATCACTACAGTATCTGAGATCAGTACCATACCTATATCAGTACCGCACCCAGATTATTACTCTATCCTCAGATCATGCCATATCCCCATATCCCCAGATCAGTACCATCCTCAGATTACCATATCTTTTTTCTTTTTTCACTCTCACACAGCCATTTTATTTATATCCTACCTGAAAGGGTGTTAGGAGGGTGGCAGGATAGTGGGATGAGGGAAGTTGGATGGTAGCCTGGGCTGGGTAGTGTTACTGGACTGGTGCAGGGTACCATTTGAGCTTACTGATGCTCACTGACCTAAAAGCTGACATGAACATATTTGATAAGCAATACCCACAACCCACCAAGCATGTTTCATATAAGGGGATTGTAATACCATAGCAAATAAGACTTCTAGATGAGTACATTCATCTCAGGTGAAATGATACATTGGATTATCATAATGAACAGCTGTAATGACATAGATAGCTAGATACATAGAAAAAGTATATAGTATATAGAACAAATGTATTGAAACTCAGACTGGCTTGTGCTGTGTTTTCACTACACCTCAGTTCATCTGATTTAGCTGGAATAGCTTGTAGGGCTGCTTCGATTGTGTCAGTCTTAAGTTGGTTCTGTGTCAGCTCCTCTTCCACATCTTGGAGGCAGTCTTCCAGATCCATCTCAGGAGTCAGAGGAGCATGGGACACATGTTCCAATGTAGGGAGCTCAATGAGGGAAGAGGGGCTGTCATATGCTGTATGGGTAGAAGAGGTTGCGAACTCTAAGTTGCTGTCTCCAATTCCAAAGAGAGTGGTTGAACTTTTTTAGATAATGTATATATTTTTGGTATACTTTCATATTATTAGATAAGGTGGAAGAGATATTGGAAGAGGGATATGAAGAATATATTGAAATTTGAAGGATATGTCAAACCCTAACCCTAAAAACTCAAATCCAATTAGCAGCTCTGCCATATATACTCTTGTATTTTTAATTTTCTAACACCTTTTATTATATCTTATACTAATCTTGTCATACAATTGGTACTAGAATCCATTATACATATCATCTTGTCAATATATTTATTCTATGTACCATATACCTTCTGTATATCCCAACTATCTATCTATCTCCAACCCCTCATATGATGATTTGAGATATCTTTTCATCCAAGATGAATGTACTCATACAGAAGTTTTACATTGATTGGTGTTGTTTCAAAGGTATAACATTACAACATTCATATATATTAGAACTAGTAGTCTTGTAATATGTACTATATATGTTCTTATCTCATAGTACATAGACTTTATGTTAAGTTCACGGACGTTACCCGGAACTTTGGAGGTCGGAGACTCGGAGGTCAGACTTCAAAGCAATACGAGGGGGGTAGGGACTTGGCTTCAACTTATGGGTTGCACCACCTACTATTGTTCGGTCCCTAATTTCAGAGATCAGAGGTTCGGAGGTTACTCGGGGGTTCGAACTTCAGAAGTATCACTAGTAGTATCTAACTACGGAGATAGTGATGGGAGAAGACTGGAGGTTGGTATTGAGGAAATAAGTCGATATTCAAACTAAAGAACGGATACAAGATTGGAGGACTATTAATACCTTGTATCCTAATTGTATCCTAAGAATGTGTAACAAGAAAGACACAAATGTAGAACAAGAAGGATATAAGAGTCGAATAATAGAAATACAAATATATGGGAGTGGATACAGCAGAGCTGCCAATTGGATTTGAGTTTTTAGGGTTCCTTCGGTGCCAAGATGGATCGTCAGCTGAACAAAAAAAGGAGTTCAATGTGTGGCGATGAATTGATGGAGTAAACAGATAATCTGGTGTAGCTAACTTGTAGATTGTAGGAATTAGTTAAAGAAAATAGTAGGGGATTTTCGAAAGGCAAGTCTGAATGCCCTGAATTTTTCTAAGTGTATCAA
This sequence comes from Ramaria cf. rubripermanens, assembly GCA_003316465.1. Classification (NCBI taxonomy): domain Eukaryota; kingdom Fungi; phylum Basidiomycota; class Agaricomycetes; order Gomphales; family Gomphaceae; genus Ramaria; species Ramaria cf. rubripermanens. Next base: position 3,299 of record QFFB01000052.1, read on the forward strand.
GAGGGACATAATTCTGGCTGAAGAATAACATACAGGAGTATCATGATACTTATATGAAAAAGTGTATGGGTGATTTTGGGAATGCTAACAATAGAGACGGAGGTCTAGAAAATTAGTAACTAAGGGGATGAAAAGATAGTACTATCTGTGGAGCAAATAGTGCCGGATTTTTGTTTTGGATAGTAGAAAAAATCTGGAAAATAATCAGTCGTCAGGGGGAATAAAATAGTGAATGGGGGAATTGGAAGCATAATTTTCAATGACAAGTAAAAAAAGATAATTGAAAAAAATGTCTGTCTCTTTGACATAATAATGTGAAAGCTACCCCTTCTTCTCCTATTCCATATGTGATCCGATTCATTGGGGGTGTTTGATGTGTTCCTTGATTTCAAAACCTGTGTCAATGTTGCCCTCGTACGATCCTCTATAATCACAACATCTTTTTCATTCTATTTTTATTATCCCAGCGGTTCAGGTGCCTGCTCGCCATGTAACCGGGCCGATCGTTTATCAGTGACGCGTGTGCGGAGTAATCATGTGCATTACCCATCTGTCCATATTCATGATGTCATAGCACGTCTACGACTCACGTGAGTGGGCTGAGATGACAAAGGATGTTGTCTCGTGGTTTCCTCCTTGAATATAACAAATAAGACCTTTTTTAAACAGTATCTCCAACCTTTTTATGACTGAAAGAAAGAAGGAAAAGAAGTAATAAAAGGATAAAAGAAAAGTGACATCACAATGTCCATTACAGTATCTTTTTATCAGAACAGCCCATGGCTGGTAGTTCCAACCACCAGCCCAAGTCCACCTCCAATTCATCTGAGGAGAAGGACAAGCTGAAGGGGCAAGCACCCTAGCAGCCAAAGAAACCTGACCTTGCAGATAAGCTCAGGAAGGATGGCAAGCTGACCCCACAGGAATGCCAGCATCACATGGACAACAACCTCTGCCTGCTTTGTGGCAAGGGAGGTCACATCATGTGCAACTTCACAATGTCCACTAAGGCCTGAGCAGCTAAGGCTTCCATTGGGAAGGCCTCTGAAGGTAAAGCCAAGAGTTCAGCACAGGCATCCAAAGTGAAAAAATAGTCAGCAACCCTTTGGCCTCTGTGCATTCCAAGGGTGGCATTGACTCAGGTTGCATGCAAAGGGAGGTAGGACTCAATACTTCTCCTTTCTCTGATTCTATTGACACTTATATAAGCATGCCAATTTGGTGGTTGTGCAGGGTAATCACATGGGTGATCTGATCCTTGATCCAGTCTTGATCCTGTGACATAGTGGGTGTCAAAGGGCTGGGGAGTGTGGTCCAGCAGTGTCTGGGCTGCTACAGATTATTATCCTTTGAATAAAATCCAATAAATTGTTCAAATATTTCATTAGCCTGGGACTAAGAATGAATTGATAAGAAATGATTATTTTCATGCTTTCTTTATCACAGCACAGCTTAGGCCAGCTTTCCATACAAACATTGTCAGCTCACACTCTGGCTCTCATTTCAAGGCAAACACAGGTGCACCTCCAATCTCAAGTGGCATATGGTCCTTCTGTTTATATGCACATAATATAGAATATGCATGGGGATGATAATACATGGCACCATCGGCCTGCTGAATGGAAAGGTGGACACTACCTACCTCCAGCTCACTATAGCATGACACTCAGTGACTCCTACTCCTTGCTTCTCACTCTCCCACATGTCTACAACTGACACCTCCAGTGCTTGCCCTTGTGCTCACCACTGACACAGATGCCACTACTCAGCCATCTTCCACCCCATCATTGATATGGCACATCAGTGTACATGCTGCACTATTCAATTATATAGCATGTAGGCCTATGATGCTGAAATGGTATGTGAGCATATAGCAAAAGAGGGAGGAGAGAGTTATGAAGTTATGGTGGTTGTGGGTGCAGAGCATGGGAGGAAGAGGAAGTGCATGGTGGAGGTTGTTGGTGAACAATCCACTACTTAGTTGGCACTGGATGCTGAATGAATATTGAACACAATATGCACATTAGAGTACTCTACCCTAAAAATAACCTGCATGACTAACTACCCAAGCCACAAAAGCAGTTGCCATGCCATTACCACATGACTGGCCAGCCAACATGGAGTTTGAGTGACCAGCAACATGTATGTCCTGACCCACCAACCACAAGCTTTCCAAGACAGCCCCTAGTGAAGGAAAATCAAATGACATGTATCCAAAAGCTTTGAACTCTGTAGGACTCTTCAAAAACTCAGAGCTTCACATGCATCTATTTCATCTCAGCCTGTGCCATTATCTCAATTCAGCCCAGCCAGACTATGCAGCTATATCCTATCAATTTTATCAGTTCATATTATTATCAACATGCCATTCATCAATACAACTTCAAACTCTATTCCCCTCCAGACCATTGAGTCTCTGACATCTCCTTCATTGTCATGATGGTCACTCAATTCCAAAGATATTTGAAGACATGCTGAGCTACATAATACTCTTCACCCCCAGTCCCCCAAAGCAGCATAGCTATTGATGAAGAAGTACAATATCAGAAAGGGGCTGAAACCCCTGAAAGACTGGATCATAGATCAACATGTTACTGGTGGTATGAGGGTGACAAAAAGTAACAAAAGAGTAGCAATGGATAGAAAGCCTCATAATAAATGAAAGAAAAATAGGAAAAATACTGGGAAAATTACCAGATAACCATGAATTCATAACATCAAAGTCATTCCGGGAATCTGGATACCCCTGGATGCTCCCGAGGACGGGTTTACTGATGCGATGACACTGAAGGATTTTTGTTCAATCACAGCCAATGATCTTATCGGAGGCTCTCAAATAAAACATTATACAAGGTTAGTAGTTGTTGGTTTGAGCACAGCCGGACCCTACGCAGTATTCCAAGCCATCAGTTCTTTTTTCGAAATGCCGAGACGTATGAAACGTCCAAGCATGGCCCCTTAGTGAACAACAGAGGGGCAAACGTAACAGGAAGCAAGCATAAAACCCAGCCATCTCTAAGTGTCGACACAGGCCGGTTGCAATCAATTCGTTCGCAGAAGCATGACCACAACCGTAGAACGTCATATTATGGGCTAGACATGAATCCATGCCTCCAAAGAGAGATCCGGACATTGGGAAAACGTAACGTTAAGGCTGACACAGACAGTAGCATACTGTTACAAAGGCTGGGTCATTCGTCGTGTGAACCCTGAGGTCCTCCGTGTCTAGCGCGCTGGCCTGTTTTGATCCTGGTTTTCACGCGGTATACCTAAGCATGACTGAGCGCTGATGATTCCAATATTTAGCAGCGACCTCGAGGATTATCCGTTTGCACCGACAACCTTCACGCTCCTTGAACTAGGCAGTACGGGCAAGTATGCGCCTCACATTATGAGTGAACGTATACCATTACTATAAGGAATGACGACAGACTTAATAATTGTTCTTCATACACGGGCAATCGATAGCACTAGGCCAATTATTCAAGCAGGTGGACGATCCCGTCGTAACTTCTGAAATCCCCTCGCATGCAGTTCACATTTTCTCTCCCTCTCCCGAGTCCCGCAGCAGTCGAATAATCTCCGCATGACCTTCTGATGACGCAGCCTCCAGCGCATTGCCATACAACGCTCCATGCACGTCCACATCAGCTCCTTTCTCCAGCAGCAGTCGAACAATCTCCGTATGCCCTCTTCGCGACGCCTCCTGCAGTGGCGTGCGATATGGCCATCCGAGCCAAACCCCCTGTATGTTTACATCTGCGCCTTCTCAAGCAGCAATCGGACAATTCCCATGTCACCAATTGACGACGCCTCCTGCAGCGCGGTGCCATACACCCCTCCGCCACGCGCATTCACATCCATTCCCTTCTCAAGCAGCAGCCGAACGATCTCCGCGTGGCCTCTGGACGCCGCAACCTGCAGCGCGGCGCCAGCCCACCCTGATTGCATGCCCACATTCGCGCCTTTCTCAAGCAGCAGTCGAACGACGAACTCTTGTGTCGTGGCCTCCTGCAGTACGCTGCCATACGTTGCTCCAATTGTGTTCGCATCTGCCCCATTTTCCAGGAGTAGTCGAACGATGTTCGAGTGTCCTTTTGACGCGGCCGCCTGCAGTTTGCTATACGACTCCTCTTGTGTGTATACATCTGCTCCCTTCTCCAGCAGTAGCGAACTAACGCCTCATCTCCATTTGAGGACGCCTCCTGCAGCGTGTACCATGCGTCCCTCCCGGTACGTTCGCAGATGCTCCCTTCTCCAATAACAGTCGAACAATTTCCGCATAACCTTCTGACGCTGCTGCCTGCAGTCGCCCGCCCTCAATGCGCACATCTGTTTCCTTCTCAAGTAGCATTCTGACGATTTCCACATGCCCTCCTGATATCGCCAATTCCAATGGATTGCCACATCGTCCACCATGTATGTTCGCATCTGCTCCCTTCTCAAGCAGCAATCGAATGATCGCCGCGTGACCTCGCTTGACGCTGCCTGCAGCGCGGTGCCATGCCGTCTATCTTGTATGTTGACATCTGCTCCCTTCTGCAGCAGCCGCTGAATAACTGGTTCGTGACCCCCCGATGCCGCCACTTGCAACGCGGTGCCATGCGCCCCTTCATATATGTTCGCATCTGCTCCCTTTTCAAGCAGAAGTCGAGTGATCTCCATGTGACCATGTGACCATTTGACGATGCTGCCTGCAGCGCGGTGCCTAGGTGCCGCCCTTCCTGTACGTTCACATCCGCCCCCTGCTCAAGCAACAGTTGAACGATATCTACGTGACCTCTTAATGCCGCCACCTGCAGCGCGTTGCCGGACCACCCTACTTGCGTGTTCACATTTGCTCCCATCTCCAACAGTAGTCGAACGATCTCCGCGTAACCTTCTGACGAGGCCTCCTGCAGCATGCATTCGAGGTGTCCTTATTGTATGTTCGCAACCGGTTCCTTCCCAAGCAACAGGCGAACTACATCTGCAAACCCTTTCGACAATGCCGCCTGCACAAGAGTTCCATGTGTCCCCGTCCCAGGTGGATACACATCCGCGCCATTCTCAAGCAACAGTCGGACGACCTTACCTCTTGACGCAGCAGCCTGCAGCGCGGTGCCGGGCCTACCCGCGCGTTTGCATCTGCTCCCATCTTCAGCAACAGTCGAACGGTCGCCGCGTGACCACTTGACGACGCTACCTGCAGCGCGGTGCCGTATTTACTTCCCTGTAGGTTCAGGTCTGCTCCCTTCTCAAGCAGCAGTCGAACGATCTCCGTGTAACCTTGTGACGACGCCGCCTGCAATGCAGTGCCATGCTTCCCACCAGGTGCGTTTACAACTGTGCCCATTTCCAACAACCTGCGTGATGGTATTTCAAGCCCAGTCAATGAAGTGTAATAAAGAAGCCCAATGTAGGGCGCTTCTCTCCACAACCCCATCCGGATCATGAAGCTGAAGCCAGTTAGCGTACATGGCATGCTTGGGGTTGAGAAGGGCCATGATAAGGCCTTGCAGAGAATCGGAGCTACAATGAACCGACCGAGCATGGTGCATCCACTTTTCGAGGCATATCCAGATGATGGAAAGTCGCGGTGTAAATTGGCGTCTATATCATTAGACTTGTTGAATTGCAAGAGATAGGCCAGACACATCTCGGCGATGAACGTGTCAGCCATGTGCTGGTCGATATGAAAGAATGAAGCGCAGCCACCGCGAACATGATCTGATATCAAATATTCCTTTAGGGAGAAGTGTGCGAGTCTGACCTCTGCCGCTTTCGTGTGAACATATCCGTAAGTGCTTTCGTCCGCAACATCGCCTTTCGCTGGGTCGTCAATGGTGACTAGACTTGAGCATATAGTAAGTAACTCGCGAGGATTCAATAGTCTTTTATGGCGGTCGAATAGACATCCATGTGCAGCATATGGATCAGTGGCCAATATCTCGACAGCTTCTTGCAATGATGCCATACGAAGAGAGAACACAAGCCACTGCAAAACCTTGAGAGCGGATGGCCTGTCTTCGTCCCGAATTCCCCCCAGAATCCTATCATATGTGTAATACAGCGTCCTTGGCAAAGACTTGAGCGTAGTCTCGAGGTCATCCACAGTACGGCATTTCCGTAGTGTATCCAACTGACAACCTGCCCCCCGGAGCGTCGAGAGTTCAACATAGAAAGACTTCCCTTCTCGCTGATGATGACGTATACCCCGCGTTACGCACTTGGCACTCGTATCTTCCTCTGAGCCAGCTGAGCGCTTCCTCTTCCTCCACCACACACACCTCCCAATTAACTCACAGAACGTATACATAACCCGCGTAGATTCCACGCTTGCCTATGGATATTTCTCCAGGTCCATCTTTAATTCTCTTGCCTATTTCCAAGGTTTATCTCACTCAGCTTCTGTAGACTCTCAATCAGGCCTCTCTTTTCTTGTCTCCAAATATATCGAGTCAGCCACTGATCCGAGCCCGACTTGCTAGTGGCGTAACGTGGAAGGTATTACCGCAACGACTTGCAAGTCGCACTAAAATCCGTGTGCGTGTGACACATAGCTTACTGTAAGCCAACTTTGTGATAAACTTAAGAGCGCTCTCGCTACACGCTGGAGGTTGGAGCGTGTGAATGTAAGGCGGTGTCGCTTTCCCTGAGAGGATATAATTATAACACACTACCTACTTTATCTCGTTTCGCGTTCACACGTACGTGGAATAAGAATCAGCGTCCAATACGTGTGCGGCTCACGAGGACGGCGACTCGGGTACTCACGACCAGTAGACCAGTGCCGCGCAACGAACACCATGAGCACACGTGACGGGGCATATTGGTGTTCGTGAAATGGGCTTGGTCCGAGTGTTCACTGTTGGTGATAGCCGGGGAGCAGAGAGCGCACAGTCACATCGTGTGCGTCGTCCGTGAGTGGGCGTTGAAGTGCGGGTCGAGGAATGGAAAGGAAAGGAGATCGGAAGGGGAAGGGAAGGCACTGACGGAGGAAGGGATGCAGGGATGGGAAGTGTCGCGTGCGAGCGTGTGGAGAGTTCTACCGTGACAGTGTAATAACCCACCCATGCGGGTGAGCGTGCAATTTCTCTTCTAACACTGACACCGAAAGTGACCCGGGAGCCTCCAGGCTCCAGGCCAGCATGTTCTTCATGATTGAAACTCTACCTCTAGTTACTCCCGGCTGTGCGACCTCTTTTGCCGTCACTAAACTATAGAGACATTCTTCACGTCGATCCGAAAAAAATCACTTTTACTCTTCATGTTTGAACGGCACCTTGTTAAGATTATAATAGACACGCAAGATCCCATCGGTAAAATGAAAGACCTTGTTGTCCGAGGATGTTGTTGGGTCGGTGGATCAGGACTTGATACACGAATGTGGGTGAGGACAGGAAAGGCGAGGGGATGGAGCGGACGATGCTGCGCTGTAATTAGATCCGGAAGACGAGGAAGGAGTAGAGAAAGAATTTAGGGGCACGAGTGGGTATTGAGGGTGTACTCAAAGCATAGGAATTGTGCTACTTTGAATACAGTCATCTTTACTCCCAACCGAGCACGATGGAAGTAAGATGACCAGGTCTGGGCTACATCAGGGATTGGGGTCAGCTTGTATATAGTGTCCATACGGTATATACATGCCATGCCTCGGCTACATGAGCCCCCATATTAGATTGAGCAGACCATGTATACCACTCATACCATGTATATATCATGTATACCGCCCATACCGTGTATATATCACGTATACCGCCCATACCGTGTATATATCACGTGTAACCGGTACAGGCCCTATACGTGATATATACATAGTTAATTCACATGACTAATACTACTAGTACTTCAGGTCTGGTGGCAGGAATGTGAACAAGCGGTGGTCATTAGCCTAGAACTACTAATACAGTAGTGGCCTAGGTAATATTGTATACTACTCTAACTACCAGAAAGATAAGGCGCCATGATGTTCAAGTTATTGTACTAAATCACCAGTGACATTGCCATCATAATTGGCCAGGTTGCTGCCGCCAGAGGCTTGAAGTTCTTTGTGGCGTGCAGCTTCTATAGCTAGTATGAACTCCTCCTGAGACTCCTCATCATCAAATGAGACATAATTGTCAACAGCTGTGAGGAGTATGCCGGCAATGGCTCTAAATTATGGCATAAATGATTAGTATAAGAGATTGCAGATAACTGAAATAAAACAAAGCATTGCGTACCGGCCTCTGTCCCACAGGTGCTTCTGCAGTGCAATACAATCATTGGGATGTGTTACTGAGAACGCACGCAAAGAGTCCATGTATGTTGTATAATGAACGGCATACATCTTGGCATCAAATGTCGGAGACCTTCCGGCGGTTGAAGCTATTGGGGCCAACGCTTCAACGTCAAGTGCATAGTGAATTTATCATGAATAGAATGTGTGAGATGGCATGAACAAGGAAAGACATGGCGGGTGACACTTACTGC